>JAPZVO010000459.1:0-37356 GCA_029962745.1 Echinometra lucunter | reverse complement strand
TTTTTTTTTTTTTTTTTTTTTTTTTTTTTTTTTTTTTTTTTACATTTTTTGTCCTTTTACATTACCATCTTCATTGACTGCGTTTATACATACAATTACAAACAATTCCATAACTGCGTTATTTTGTCTGTTATGTCTATTGCAATGCAGTGTACATTAGTTTATGTACAACCCTATTGCAAATATGATTCATGAACGTGTACTGAACCTTTAGGGTGAACTTTGCTTAATACTCAAAATCAAATCGTCCTGTGTCTGTGATGCTAGTCTCCTTCTCAGACCTGAATATTTTTCGAGTTCATCAGGTCATCGTTCACAAAACGATTTCAGAACGTTCTCAAAACATTTTTCTTATGTCTGCTACGTCTTCGTATTTAATAGACGTTCACAAAACGTTTTCAGATCGTTCATAAAACATTTACAAAACTTATTTTGTTAGGTCATCTATGTCTTCGTCTTTTATAAACGTTCGCAAAACGTTTTCAGAACGTTCAGAAAACGTTTGCTTTTTAGGTCTGCTACGTCTTTGTGTTTAATAAATGTTTTCAAAACATTTTCAGAACGTTGACAAAACGTTTACAAAACGTTTGTATTAGGTCTGTTACGTCTTAAACGTTCACAAAATGTTTTCATAATATTTACAAAACGTTTTCAGAACGTTCACGAAACATTTTTAGTAGGTCCGCTATGTCTTTGTCTGTAATAAACGTTTTCAAAACATTTTCAGAACGTTGACAAAACGTTTGCAAAACGTTTTCAGAACGTCCAGAAAACGTTTGTTTTTTAGGTCTGCTACGTCTTCATCTTTAATAAACGTTTTCAAAACATTTTCTGAACGTTGACAAAACGTTTACAAAATGTTTGTATTAGGTCTGTTACGTCTTAAACATTCACAAAATGTTTTCATAATGTTTACAAAACGTTTTCAGAACATTCATAAAACGTTTATAAAACGTGTTAATTAGTTGCGCTTCAGCTTCATTTTAAATAAATGTTCACAAAATGTTTTCAGAAAGTTCACAAAAAGGTTTTCATAACTTCAAAAAAAAAAACGTTTTTATCACGTCCGCTACGTTTTAGTCTATAGTAAACGTTCACAAAAGGTTTTCAGAACATTCACAAAATGGTTTTATTACATCTGCTACGTCTTCGTCTTTAAAAAACGTTCGCAAAACATTTTCAGAAGGTTCATAAATCGTTTACAAAACATTTTTATTAGGTCTGCTACATCTTTGTCTTTAATAAACGTTCACAAAACGTTTTCAGAACGTTGACAAAACGTTTTCAGAACGTTGACAAAACGTTTTTATCAGGGCTGTTTCCTCTTTGTAAATTTTCTCTCAATGGGGACTCTAATTGAGAATGACTATAATCCTCTTGATGACCATGATAATGAGATAGTTATGTTGACTGTGATACAAACCCTGATGATGAAAATGATGAATAAAAAGCCAACTGTCATATACCTTTCATAATCATAGATATCATATCCTTATCAAAAAGACGACAGACCACCTAATTCGTCTGATCAAATGACGAATTAAATCTCGTTATTCTTTTTATTGGTACCCACTTTTTTGTGCAGTCGAGATCTCAGAACTGGCGGAATCATTTTTCGTGAAATTTTCAGGAATCATCAGTCACTACGAGATCTCGCATTTTTACTTATTTTCAAGTTGATCTGGTCATCGTGACGTCATCCAGGCGCCATTTTGTAAAAACCAACTCATGATCATATCTTCATAACGGAATGTCATTTTTCATTCATATTTGGCATGATGAATATTCATATCAATTTGAACAATTCCAACTTTTTAAACGCACGCGTACGCGTACGTCCGCGCGTCAGTGCGCGCGCAAAATATAAAAATGCTCAAAATCACTCATGGATCAAACCAAAATCCATTTCAGGTCATTTTAAGCATTTCAAAAATTTCCGCACGTAACTGCCCGCGCGCGCGTATTGCGCGTGCGCAACTCCTAAATAACGTAAAACCACCGTTTTTTCACTTGATTTGCAATTCTGAGACATTTCTTGACCATTTCCATCAATTTGGAATCGATTTCAACTAACCATAAGGCCGCACGCGCGCGTCGAAGTTTGAAATCTGTGGGCGCGTCTATAGGGCAAATAACGTAAAAACATGCAAAAACATGCCCCTTTAAAATCCGCAATAGCTCGTTAAAAAGCCTGGGGACCCCCCCCCCCCCCCCCCCCATTTTTTAACATTTTCTGAAAGTCTATGAATTGAAGATTTGAATTCATGAAAAAAATTTGGGGGTCGAACGGTCGGAACGTCATCCTATTCTTATGTGAACTCAAAATTTGGATTTTTAATTGTTGACGTTATTTTTGTTTGCCTTTAACCGAGACTATCTCGCGTATTGTTGATCAATTTTCGCTGGGATTTCGATATATTGTAGCTGAAACAATTCTCTACAAAGCACTTGTCATCACTTTTCATTTTGATGAAGTCATAATGGTATAAATTTACGATAAGCCGTACCATGTCATTTTTTCTCAGTTTACGTGTATTCTCTATGGGACATGACTTTTACTTAGTTCTTGATTCTACATTCCCGTCTTCTTTCACCAACAGCTCCCTTATTTCTGATCGATTTTGGCCCAGCTTTGAATATGTTGTAGCTGAGATAATGTCCTAACCAGGAAATCCTTATCTTTTTATTTTTACCATGGTATCATGGTCTTAATTCACGATCAATGGTGGCATGCCAATTTTTCACATGTTACGTGTATTGTCAAAATCAACGAATGGTCATATCTCACAAATTGGATCATGAATCCTCAACAAAATCGGAACAGACATCACATCTTGCACAAACGTCACGCACACGCAAAACCAGAACCCTAGATCAATTCAAAGTTTTTTAACAGCTTTTTTTTTCTTTCTTTTTTTAAGTGTAGACGTCGTTTTCTTGTCCATCTTTTCCTTTATATATCCATAATGAAGATTATTTTGGCAAAAATAACTCTATATTTTTGAAGGTTATCCCTGTCCATTTTATCTCCAAAAAAAAATTGTTGAAATTGTTGCGGCTTTTCTCTCAGGAATCAAATGAAATACAGGAATTTCAATAGTATTTCCCTTAAAGACCAATCATCCACCTATTTGTCAGCCGTGATATTTTTAATACTAAAAGGTCCATCTTAATGATATTGTACACACGCATTACGCTTAACAAGACCTGTTTTCCCTTGATTTTTCAAAGTCATCAAGTCATTGTGACGTCATGTAGGCGCCATTTTGTAAAAATCGCCTAAAGGTTATATCTTGATAACGGAATGTCAATTCTGATTCGTATTTGGCGTGATGAAAGTTCGTATCAATCTGAACAACTCTTTCATTAAAAGTCAGGCGCGTACGCGTACGTCCGCGCGTCAGTGCGCGCGCAAAATTCAAAAATGCTCAAAATCACTCATGGATTAAACCAAAATCCATTTCAGGTCATTTTAAGCATTTCAAAAATTTCCGCGCGTAAGCGCCCGCGCGCGCGTATTGCGCGTGCGCAACTCCTAAATAACGTAAAAACGCCGTTTTTTAACTTGATTTGCAATTCTGAGACATTTCTTGACCATTTCCATCAATTTAAAATTGATTTCAACTGACCATAAGGCCGCACGCACGCGTCGAAATTTGAAATCTGTGGCGCGTCCATAGGGCAAATGACGTAAAAACATGCAAAAAGTTGCCCCTTTAAAATCCGCTATAGCTCGTTAAAAAGCATGGAGACCCCCCATTTTTTTTACATTTTCTGAAAGCCTTTGAATTGAAGATTTGAATTCATGAAAAAAATTTGGGGGTCGAACAGTCGGAACGTCATCCTATTCTTATGTGAACTCAAAATTTGGATTTTTAATTGTTGACGTTATCTTTTTTGCCTTTAACCGAGACTATCTCGCGTATTGTTGATCAATTTTCGCCGGGATTTCGATATGCTGTAGCTGAAACAATTTTCTACAAAGCACGTATCATCACTTTTCATTTTGATGAAGTCATCATGGTATAAATTCACGATAAGCGGTACCATGTCAATTGTTCTCAGTTTACGTGTATTCTCTATGGGACATGACTTTTACTTAGTTCTTGATTCTACATTCCCGTCTTCTTTCACCAAAAGCTCCCTTATTTCTGATCGATTTTGGCCCAGCTTCAAATATGTTGTAGCTGAGATAGTGCCCTAACGAGGAAATTCTTATCTTTTTATTTTTACCATGGTATCATGGTCTAAATTCACGATCAATGGTGGCATGCCAATTTTTCACATGTTACGTGTATTGTCAAAATCAAAGAATGGTCATATCTCACAAACTGGATCATGAATCCTCTTTTAAAATCGGAACAGACATCACGTCTTGCACAAACGTCACGCACACGCAAAACCAGAACCCTAGATCAATGCAAAGTTTTTTAACAGCCTTTTTTTTTTCTTCTTATTTCGATGCTGCAGACCTGCCAAAAGGGGGCGCTAGAGTCACTTTGCAAAGGGCTAGACACTTGGAAATTGATTCATATGAAAGAGCATGAAATTCTGCACAAAAAAGGTCAGCATAGCTCAGTCCTCCAGGAGGTCATCTTTAGGGTGAAAATGGCTATCAAAGTCAAAAGTTGCATATGCTGGTTTAGAAATGTGCTTAAAAAGTCGGGTGGTCTGTCTTTGAAAAAACGGCTTTTTCTTCATTTGCCGTGGCCCTACGGATTTGAAATGGAAATCAACTGGTAGAGCGTTAATTTATAAACAAAAGTTGTCACTGGTGCATATGTTTCATATGTACAAGAAAAGGGCGACAATGGCCTCCAAAGTTCAAATTGTGTATTTGGCTTAGGCAGAGCGTAATCATTAGGTGGTCTGTCATATTATGACAGATCACCTTTTAATTTCGTCAAAATTTTCTTTATTCTTCATTATTAATTAATTATTATTAGGTGGTCTGTCATATTATGACAGATCACCTTTTAATTTCGTCAGAATTTTCTTTATTATTCTCTTTATTGGTACCCACTATTTTGTGCAGTCGAAATCTCAGAACTGGCCCTGTCATTTTTTGTCATATTTTCATGAATTATCAGTCCTTACGAGATCTCGGTTTTTTACTCATTTTCAAGTTCATCAGATCATCGTGACGTCATTTGTAAATATCATTTCATGATCATATCTTCTTAACGGAATGTCATTTCACATTCATACTTAGCATGATGAATATTCATATCAATCTGAATAATTCCATTCATTTAGACGCGCACGTATGCGTACGTCCGCGCGTCAGCGCGCGTGCAAAAATTAAAAATGCTCAGAATCGACTCATATTCATTTTGCACACGTTTCAGGCCATTTTAAGCATTTCAAAAATTTGCGCGCGTCCGCGTCCGCGCGCGCCATATTTGCGCGCGCACACCAAATAAAACGTAAAAACACGGTTTTTTCACTTGATTTGCGATCCTAATACTTGTCTTAACAATTCACATCAATTGAAAGTCAATTTCACCTCATCATAAGGCTGCACGCGGGCGTCAAAGTTTAAAATCCGTGCGCGCGTCTATGGGGCAAATAACGTAAAAACATGCAAAAACATGCCCTTTTGAAATCTGCCATAGCTCGTTAAATAGCATGGGGACCCCCCAATTTTTTTGCATTTTCTGAAAGCCTGTGAAATGGAGATTTGAATTCAAGACAAAAATTTGAGGGTCGAGCAGTCGGAACATCGTCAAATTCTCAGGTGAAATCAAAATTTCATTTTTTCAATTATGACGTCATATTTTTTACCTTTAACCGAGACTATGTCGCTTATTATTCATCGATTTTCGCCGAGAATTCGATATATTGTAGCTGAGACAATTCTCTACAAATGTGGTATTCATTGTTACTCATTTTGATGACGACATCATGGTCTAAATTCACAATTAAAGGTACCATGTCAATTTTTCTCATTTTACGTGTATTCTCTATGGGACATGATCTTTATGTAATTCTTGATTCTACATTCTCGTTAATTATTAGGTGGTCTGTCATCTTTGACAGATCACCTTTTAATTTCGTCAGAATTTTCTTTCATTATTATTTTTATTATTAGGTGGTCTGTAATATTATGACAGATCACCTTTTAGTTTCGTCAGAATTTTCTTTATTCTTCATTAATTATTAATTAGGTGGTCTGTCATATTATGACAGATCACCTTTTAATTTCGTCAGAATTTTTTTTCTTCATTATTCTTTTTATTGGTACCCACTTTTTTGTGCAGTCGAGATCTCAGAACTGGCTGAATCATTTTTCGTCAAATTTTCAGGAATCATCAGTTATAACGAGATCTCGGAAGTTTAGTCATTTTCAAGTTCATCGGGTCATCGTGACGTCATCCAGGCGCCATTTTGTAAATATCATCTCATGATCATATCTTCATAACGGAATGTCATTTCTCATTCATATTTGGCATGATGAATATTCATATCAATCTGAAAATTTCGGACTTATTAGACGCGCGCGTACGCGTACGTCCGCGCGTCAGTGCGCGCGCAAAATTTAAAAATGCTCAAAATCACTCATGGATCAAACCAAAATCCATATCAGGGCATTTTAAGCATTTCAAAAATTTCCGCGCGTAAGCGCCCGCGCGCGCGTTTTGCGCGTGCGCAACTCGTAAATGACGTAAAAACGCCGTTTTTTCACTTGATTTGCAATTCTGAGACATTTTTTGACCATCTCCATCATTTTACAATCGATTTCAACTGTCCATAACCCCACACGCGCGCGTCAAAGTTTAAAATCCGTGCGCGCGTCTATGGGGCAAATAACGTAAAAACATGCAAAAACATGCCCCTTTAAAATCCGTCATAGCACGTTAAAAAGCATGGGGACCCCTCATTTTTTTTACATTTTCTGAAAGCCTATGAATTGAAGATTTGAATTCATGAAAAAAATTTGGGGGTCGAACAGTCGGAACGTTACCATATTCTCATGTGAACTCAAAATTTCATTTTTTCAATTATGACGTCATGTTTTTTTCTTCAATCAGGACTATCTCGCTTATTGTTGGTCGATTTTCGCCGGGATTTCAGTATGTTGTAGCTTAGACAATGCTCTTGTACACAAATTGCCTTCATTTTTCATTTTTAGAGCTGCATCATGGTCTAAACTTACGATAAATGGAGGCATGTCATTTTTTCACATTTTGCGTGTATTGTCTATGGGACATGACCTTTTTCTAATTCTTGATTCTACATTCCCGTCTTTTTTGAGCAACAGCTTCGTTATTTCTACTCCATTTTCGCTCAGCTTCAAATATGTTGTAGCTGAGAAAATTCTCTATCGTAAATGTAACATTTATTTTTTGATCAGATGTCAGGAACATGTCGGAATTTCAACTGGAATATATGATTTAGGAATCCCATTTTCCATCCACGTGTTATTTCCATGGACTATATTCTGGTCCATCGGTAAAGCACTGGTTTCACATTGTCATGGTCTCCGGTTCGACTCCCGGCCATGGCGGTGTCATTTTTTTTTTTTTTTTTTTTTTTTTTTTTTTTAAAACATCTTTTGCCCTTTTATATTACCATCTTCATCGACTGCGTTTACACATACAATTACAAACAATGCGATAACTGCGTTATTTTGCCTGTTATGTCTATTGCAACGCAGTGTACATTAGTTTGTGTACAACTCTATTGCAAATATGATTCATGAACGTGTATTGAACCTTTTGGGTTAACTTTGCATAATGCTACAAATCAAATCGTCCTGGGTCTGTGATGCTAGTCTCTTTCTCAGAACTGAATATTTTTCGAGTTCATCAAGTCATCGAACATTACATAAACTGGTGATTAGACGGCAAATAGATTACCCAACACAAAACGTTTTCAGAACATTCTTAAAACATTTTCATCAGGTCTGCTACGTCTTCGTCTTTAATAAACGTTTACAAAACGTTTTTATTAGGTCCAGTACGTCTTCGTCTTTAATAAACGTTTTAAAAAGTTTTCAGAACGTCGAAGTTTTGACCAAATATCCCAGGACACACCAAACGTTATTAAAACGTTTTATAGACGTTCAAAAGCTGGACCAGGGCCATGATAATCGATCATAAATCATAAATATATTCACAAAAGGCCATAGCTGAGCAAATCATATTCTATCAATTGCTCTCCCTCATTTATGACAGATCACCTTTTAATTTCGGCAGAATTTTGGTCTTCACTTTTTTGTGAAATCGAAATCTCATAGAACTGGCTCGGTCATTTTTTTGTCAATTTCATGAATTAACAGTCTTCACGAGATCTCGGTTTTCCAATCATTCTAAAGTTTATCGGGTCATCATGACGTCATCTAGATGCTATTTTATAAATAACATGTCTTGATCATATCTCCTTAACGGATGGTCATTTCACATTCGGCATGAAATTCATATCAATCTGGGCCGGTATTCTGAAAATCGTGTTATCTTTGCAATCAGATATAGCGTACGTCATTGGCTAACATCGCGCTCTTTTGTCTTGTATGCTGGTCATTTGTGCAGTTTATACCAACCATAAGTACGCGTTTTAAATTTGTTATGACAGTGAACACAGTGAAGATAAGACAAAAGATAACACGATTTTCAGAATACCGGCCCTGAACAATTTCATCTTTTTAGACGTACGCGTACGTCCACGCGTCAGTGTGCGCCCTTAAATTTAAAAATGCTCAAAATCACTTTTCTGTGAAACTAAATGTTGTTGTTGATTCGTGTTGAATGGCAATCAGTCAGTCTTGACTATTATGACCAACAAGCAGAATCCATTTCAGGCCAATTCAAGCATTTCAAAATTTCCGCGCGGAAGCGCCTGCGTGGGCGTTTTGCGCGTGCGTAAATTGTAAATAATGTTTTAAAAAGCCGGGGTTTTTTTCACTTGATTTGCCATCCTGATACTTTTTTAAAGACTATTTCCATCAATTTATAATCGATTTCAACTTACCATAAGGCCACACGCGCGCGTGAAAATTTAAAATCTATGCGTGCGTCCATGGGGCATTTAACGTAAACACATGCAAAAACATTCCCCTTTAAAATGCGCCATAGCTCGTTAGAAAGCATGAGGGACTCCCCCCCCCCCCCATTTGTTTTTACATTTTCTAAAAGCCTATGAGCTGAAGATTTGAATTCATGGAAAAAATCGGGGGGGGGGGGGTCAAACAGTTGGAACGTCGCCATATTCTCATGTGAACTCAAAATTCCATTTTTTTCAATTATGACGTCATACTTTTTAACTTTAATCAAGACTATTTCGCTAATTGTTGGTCCATATTCGCAAAGATTTCGATATGTTGTAGCTGAAAAAATTCTCTACCATATGGCTTCTCCTTTATTTTTTCATTTTGATGACGGCATCATGGTCTAATTTTACGATAAACGGAAACATGTCAATTTTTCACATTTTGCGTGTATTGTCTAGGCCCTATGGGACAAGACATTTTCTTAATTGTTGATTCTACATTCCCGTCTTTTTTGAACAACAGCTCCGTTAGTTCTGCTCAATTTTCGCCCAGCTTCGGGTATGGTGTAGCGGAGAAAATTCTGCAGTATAAGTGTGCTATTTTTAGAATCAGATGTTGGGCCAACATATCGAAATTTTAACTGGAGGATATGATATGAGAATCCCATTTTCCATGTACGTGCTATTTTTGTAGGCTATATTCTCGTATAGACCAATTTCACCTCCGCTTTATGTATTTGGCCCTCTATCGGCGACGCCACTGCTGCGGTGGGCAAATGCGCTGACCGCGATTGGCTCTGTGTACAAAATGAATGTAAGATATGAGATATGCCCTGATATTGTTCCATTTACTTTATTCTAGATCAATAGAATAAAGCATGGATACATGGGAAGATGAGGTTAGACAGTGGCCATATTTGGCATATGAAGGTATGATGTATTCTAAGACTTGTACTTTCGATGGTTTTTCAACTTAGTTTTGTCAGTAAAAGTTCGATTGCAGCACAGAAGCCGTAGTAAACGGGAGACCTCAGTCTTACCCTGTTTACAAAGTATGTTTTCACTCATTAAATTTTACGCCAAAGTACATAATGATAATGTTTCTTGACTTCAAAGTCTTTTCTGTTGATGTTTTTACCCACTGGCGACGAATTCCTTCATATTGCTTACGGAAACCTGTGTAGGGAGTACGGCTTCTCACACAAACAGGCTTCATGAGTCAAAAGCGAGTGAATTTCGCACTCAGTTAGCTTCCATTTTTTAAACTTTCTCTAATCCTTGTGGCATTTGAGCACCACACAGCTGCGACCTGAACTTCCCTGATAATTTCTCATTGCAAATATTAACATAAATCTGCATATACTGGTCAAAATAGATAAAAAATCGAACGAATGTACATAACGCGCTATTGACTTGTGTACTATAAAAGTTGGAGCGCCCACCCCAGTATGTCGAACTGTGTCGAACAGTCTGCTGCCATCTTGCGTTGTGAAATTGGTCTATAGTATATCGTGTGCATTAGTGTATACAACATATCGAAATTTTAACTGGAAGATATATGAGAATCCCATGTACGTGCTATCTCTATAGGCTATATTCTGTTTTGTTACTCAACTAAATCAGCGGTCGCCCGGCCTAGCTGTTTATTTTAGTCACCATCACTTTCATTATAATTTCTTTATGTTAATATAGGGTAAGATCGGGTGTATATAAGATCGTACACACTTGAGTTCGAATGGGGTAATTGCCTAAAATTAAAGAACCCTACACTCAAACATGGTATGTGGCATCGAATGGGTATAGCATACTGGCGATATTTTAGACGAGCACAAACGTGGTGACCGGCCACATCTAACGTTGCTTGGACCGTGTAGAAGATTAGCTTTGTGCTAATCAAGTTATCCAATAAAGTCTACTACTACTACAACTAGAACTTGGTTTATCCATTTACAAAGAGTCCTTGATAACAGGGTTGTTAAGGGCATGGGTAGACATGGAAAAGAGGGGTGGGTTCTACGTAGGGACTATACACACACAACCGTAAGGGGGGTGCTATGTCACCGAAAGATATCGATCGACGGTTCGGAGGGTTAAAATGTCGACAAGTTTGAAATATTTGATTTCGTCATGATGGTCATGATCGTCCTCATAAACTTCATCACACGTGCATCATTTTTTGATTATTTTGAAAATGAGTTCTCCTGAGACAATATGATAGAATAGCGTATGTCATTATCGGGACAGGTGGGCTTACGTTATTTTCATCATCAAACATTGTCGTTTAACCACTTTCGTGGTCATCAGTGTTATTTTTAATCTCCGTTTGTGATCGTTCTCATTGCTATTTGTATAAGCGATGATCTTATGACAAAGAGTAATTTGTTATAATCAACTTCAGGCAACTTCATTAGCCCTGTCTATCTCCATTGAAACATATGAGGACTTTTAAACAGTGGCTGTAATCGAAATCTCAACATGATTTAAATAAGCAATACAATAGGTTTTGCATTGACTTTGATTTTTCCAAAGTAGTTTTTATCATGTTTTTTGTTTCGAGGACACATTGCAAACAAGAATCAAATCACCTACTGCTGGAAAAGCAGAATGTCAAACTGTTGCTTTGACGTTACACATTTGAAATTAGACAATACAAAAACATGTAGCATATGGGAGAGGAAGAGATCGCTTCCTAAAGGCGCTAAATTCCCCTTTGATGCAAATCGAGTTACAGATATGAGACTATTTTTCAGATAGGCATCTGTCTGTAAACGAAAGCTATGAACCTCAATTTTGGCACCAATCATAAAACAAAAATGTACCCCGACTTTCTATAGACGCTTTTACAAAATGTGATAAATAAATGCCCTTTTCTCTGAAGTTATAAATCTGAATCTCGCGCCCTTGCAAGAAAGCTCTTCGTATAGTAAATGTCGCAGTCAAATTTATATACATATACATATATATACACATAATGGTGTATGCAATTTATATTCCATCCGAGGCGACATAACGTTTTTCTAACATTATATCCATATTTCTGTTCTCTTTCCAATGCACTTTTCCTGTTCAATTCATCTCTCTCACGTAAAAATCGTACATATATTTCGTTCAACACCTGGAAAGGATTAAAGCAAGAAAGGGGTCGAGTAGTATGAAAGCAATAAAGAAAACAACAGAAAGACGTCTAAAAGAATAGTTGAGCATGCAGAATGAGATAAATGAGAATCTATGTTAAGGTAGTCCGCCCTACTTTGCCAAAAGGAAGCAATGCCACTAGGAAATGCCAAAAATGACATTTCATATAGAGACAAAAACGTCATTCATACTGCTCAACGTCAGTGCAGTACGAGAATAAACTGACTTATACACACTTCACAAAAAGTAAATAACCAATTTGTCTTTTGATCACAGCGAAAATATGTTGTGTTGCATCGGAGAAGTTTTAACAGAATTTGAATGAAAATTTGATTCCAAAGATTTTGACACTTCATTTGTTGAAATCGAAGAATATTAGAACAATGATGACTCATATGCAAATACCCCCAAAATAAAAGTTGCACTGTTGCAGCAATCCCTATTCGTATGGCAGTCTCTATTCACAGAATTGGTTCTGGTTGTCAACTTCGTCTCTTTGTTTTCGGACAATATCGTCGCTGATTTTACGAACCGTCATAAACCTCATTTTTCGGTCAAATCTTCGAAATTGAGATTTATTAATATTCTGAAAGCCCGTCCTCAACTCTACCGACTCACCAAATTTCAGACCAAAATCTTGATTATTCTAAAAATAAGAGACAATTGAAAATTCGATCGAACCGTCATATCAGCTCAAGTGATTTTACGAAGTGACCTAAAGCATTGTGACGGCATCATAAAACGCATCTCGCGTCGGTTTATGACGCTTCGTAAAATCACAATTTGTATGCGCGCAACACGAGTGCATGTATTATCCGTTGGGTTTAGGACGCTACTACTACTTCTGATATACAAAGGTTATAGTAGTTTAGGCCTGCAATAAATAGATACTTAAATACATAAATGAATAAAAAGAATGGACAAGTAAATGAATAAAAGAATAAATAAATTAATGAATAAATAAATAAATAAATGAAATTATAAGTAAATCAATAAAAGAACAAATTAATTAAACAAAATAAACAGAATAAGGATCTCTCTCTCTCTCTTTCTCTCACACTATCTATTTCCCTCTTCCCCACTTTCCCACTTTTTCTCCAGTATATTTAACTTCCCCTGTCCATCTCGCTTCAATATTCTCCCTTTCTTTCCCCTCTTCCCTTCTCTTTTCCTCTTTTTATTTCCATCCTCTCCATTTCCCTCCGTTCGTCTGTCCCTTCTTTTCATACCCTCTTTCTGTATCTTGTCCACTTTCAGACTTGGATTCATACCTGGGTCATTTTCACAATGAAAAAAGAAACCAACATATTAAATTCCGAATATTGCAAATTAATGTCACGCATATTATAAAACAGGGGGAAAATAGGAAAAAAATAAAAGCTGATCGGTTTATGTGAACAAAATAAATTGAAACTGTAATAAGCCGTGTATCCCATTTATTGAAGTTATTTTTGGCCTTACCTAAAATAGCCCTCGACAGATGTGATTAGGGCATTGTCAAAGGTAAATGTGCAATTTTCAGGTATAAAAAAGGTCTTTTCATGATTACCTCTAAAATAGATTTGTTTTAAATAATGAAATGGTGCTTGACTTTATTACGAAGGAATCAGTTTATTCAGTCATTAGAATACAGGATGACAAGGCACGAAACTAAATTCACTTTGTCATTTCCCTTTGTAAGCAAGCGAACAACAACAATATTGGATTATGAAAAATGGACAAAATTCTGTTTAGGGTACCACCCTAGGACAACCCAATGATTTTTCTGTGATACACAACGCATGGTCTGTGGGATTAGTCAAGAACAAAGCCCCCAAAGTCTCACTTTCTTGGCCTGCTACTAATGGGGGGGGGGGGGGGGGGAAGGGGAATATTTCCAAATACAGTGATATCGTGATCGGTGACGGGTCCCTTTCGATCTGATAATTTTTAAACATCCATGCTTCATAAATTTAATGTGATCTCATCTTCAAATATTATTGGAACCGTTTGGCTTTTGAACTCGTCCCTGACCACGATTCACTGTGTCAATTACAATACATACACACATATTATATATATATAATATTTCCCTATTGTATTTGAGAATCGTATTAGTTGTTATTGATTTACTCTTTTGACTCGTGACTTTATCCAATTGTGATGTAACAGTTCATGAATTGCCCACAAGTCATTTGCTTCTTTATGCATATTCATTTTCTTATTTATTTATTTATTCCTTTTTTTTTCTCTACTTTGAACATGCATGCTTCGTATTTTGCTTCTCTGTATCATTAATCTTGGCAACTGTGTGCTACATGTATGTACTCCAATCTCAGTATTCCATGCATTTATCTGTACAATGTGTTGTTATGTTTTTGTTTTTTGTTTTTTTTTCTCCGCTTGCATGTTTCGTGGGCACGTATAATCACTACTTTATTCTTCTTCAAACACCCATCAATAGTTTTAGTTAATTTTTCGATCATTGTTTATTGTTTTATGCCTTGTTATTATTAAGCAATTTGTGTATGCATGTATGTCTATATCTATTTTGCCACACGAGAAGAGTGTCGATGTCACACGAGAAGAGTTACGTTGTCGATGTATTGTTCGTGTAAACAAAATTACTTACATGTGTATATTCGGGTTTTTTTTTTTTTTTTTTTTTTTTTTTTGGGGGGGGGGGCTGCTGTTCATTGGCTATTCAAATACTATTGCGAACGCTTTCGATATTTTTAAAGGTGTATTTCAATACAAATGTTATTTTCATAATTGGAGCTTCACACTGTAATGTCTCAAATTACCTTCCCTATATTTTCGCTTGTTCTCGTTCTGCTCTCATTGTCACGTCTTTCACACACTGAGGTCTCCGTGCGATGGACCCTGTTCCCTGCACTAAGACGCACTCACAGCGCTGCGCTTTCTCTTCCCTTCTCTCTCTGTGTTCTATGTTCATGTCTCTCTTTCTTTGTTCTGCTACTGCTATTATTTGGCTTGGCTACCCATTCCATGATTCTTACAAACCTTGAACCAGTTATAGTACAACACGTTCTGATATTGATTGATTTAGTATGACTGACACATCGTACTTTCCATTCACTTCTTTGAATAACGATGACCTCTTTAATGAATTGAGACCTACTGGTACTGAATACTTCAATAACCCAATGAATTTTGATTATGATAATTTTGTGGCTGATAATATTAACTCGTCCTCAAATGAGTTAGAATTAAATTTTGATTATGATATAGTGCAAAACCCCTCTTCTAAATATGTTACGGAAAATCAAGTGAAAAACCTTACAAAAAAATTCAGTAAAGATACATTCTGCATAATGCATGTAAATATAAGAAGTATAAATAAACATTTTGATGAACTTCAGTTACTATTGAACAACTCTTCCAATTCGACTAAACATCCTTTTTCTATAATTTGTCTCACTGAAACATGGCTGTGTCATGAATCTAAACAACCTTTTTTATTAAATGGCTATGATTTTATAACAAATAACAGGAAAGACAGAACTGGGGGTGGTGTAGCATTTTACATTTCACATGACTACGAGTATACCGTTTGTGATGAACTTAACATTATGAATTCTACCGTCGAATCTCTCTTTATTGAAATTAATATTCCTGGCAGTAAAAATATGATTATTGCTGTTTTGTATAGACCTCCAAACTCTAACACAAACGATTTTTTAACTTATCTTTCTGAAACTATAAACAACCCAGCTCTAGCTAATAGGGACGCTGTCTTTGTAGGCGATTTCAACATTGATTTATTGAAACAACATAATGTATCACATGAATTCCTTGAAACATTTTTGCCTGCCTCTTTCTTGCCTCTTATTTCCAAACCTACTCGTGTAGCCGACAAAACCGCTACACTTCTGGACAATATTTTTTGTAACATTCTCCCCCCTCCAGATTCTTTTATAGTCCTTTCCGATATAACAGACCATTTCCCAATTCTCACCCACTTTCCATTAAGACGCATAACTAGACCTGTTCCTTCTCAACCACTAAGACGCAGACCAACGCATGAAAATACAGCTAGCTTAGGCGCTTCTTTGGACTCTGTCGATTGGTCTTGTGTGTACGATACTGAAGACATTAATTTATCCTTTGACAATTTTTTGAATATATTGAATGACAAGTTAGACAAGCACATCCCGATGTTAAAAGACAAACGTAACACATACAAAACTGTTCCAAGACTACCATGGATATCAGCATCTATTTTGCGTTCGATTAATAGAAAAAATAACTTATATTACAAATTCAAAATGAAAGGTACAGAACAATCCAAAATCAAATACACGTCTTATAAAAATACCCTAACTAGAATATTACGACTTGAAAAGAAAAAATACTTTGAGAAACAGTTAGCTCTATATAAACATGATATCCAAAATACATGGAAAGTTATAAAACAGGCAATGAACTTATCTAGAAATAAATTAGATATTTCCAAAATCAGATTTAATGATGTCATTGTTGACGATGCTGACAGTATTGCAAATATTTTTAATGATCATTTTTCTTCTGTTGGTGAAAACTTGGCCAAAGACATTCCTCCCGCGACGAAAAACTACTCTGACTATCTTGGCACGCCTAATCCGAATTCTATATTTATTGCTCCAACTTATAGTCAGGAGATAATTGATATTGTATCTGGATTAAAAAGTAAAAAAAGCCCAGGTTTTGATGGCATTGATAATTTCATTTTGAAAGCTGTGATAAATTCTATTGTTACCCCCTTGGTACATATATTCAATCTTTCCTTAGAATCAGGTATAGTTCCAGATAAAATGAAAATTGCTAAGGTAATTCCTTTATTCAAAAAAGGTGATAATTTGGACGTCAGTAATTACCGACCTATTTCTTTGTTGTCTTCTTTTTCTAAAATCCTCGAAAGAATAGTCTACGTTAGAACTGCCAAATTTTTTACAATACATAGTATTTTGTCTGATGTTCAGTTTGGGTTCCGCGAAAAGCACAGCACCACTCATGCGTTATTGAATTTTATTGATAAAGTAGTAAGTGCTCTCAACAAATCTTGTCACCTGGTGGGCATTTTCCTGGACTTCTCCAAGGCCTTCGACACCATCAATCATGAAATCTTATTACATAAATTGTCACATTATGGGGTGCGAGGGAAGGCCTTGGAGTGGTTCAGGAGCTACCTATCCGGTAGACGACAATATGTTTTTGTTAAAGGTCATAATTCTAACATGCAAGATATAAAATGTGGAGTCCCTCAGGGTAGCCTACTCGGCCCACTGTTGTTTACCCTTTACATTAATGATTTCTGTAGGTCATCCCAAATTCTGTCATTTATCTTGTTTGCTGATGACTCCAACTTATTTTTCTCCCACCAGTGCCCACAGACTTTAGTCAATGTTATTAACTCTGAACTCATTAAAGTTACTGAATGGATAAAAGCTAATAGATTATCTTTGAATCTCAAGAAAACAAAATATATGTTATTCAGTAATTCCATAAATGCATTACCAATGAACATTATTTTTGATGATACTCCCTTAGAAATTGTTCCACATACAAAATTTCTTGGAATTATAGTTGACAACAAACTTTCTTGGAAAAATCACATTGAAAATATATGCAAAATAATTTCACGAAATATAGGTATTATCAACAGACTGAATTTTTTTATTCCTTCGACATCACTTATTATGCTTTATTCATCTTTAATTTTACCCTATTTGAATAATGGGATTCTTGCTTGGGGAAATACCCATCAATATCTATTGGACAGATTGTTACTTTTGCAAAAAAAGGCACTTCGTGTTATTCATAGCTCTGCCTTCCGTTCACACACGGATCCGTTGTTCTTTGAGCGTAAAATATTGAAAGTCAGAGACCTGTATTTATTCCAGTTAGGGCAATTTATGTACAACTACAATAATAATGCTCTTCCCCATATTTTTGATGCCATGTTCCTTAAAAATCAATCTTACCATAACTATCCCACGAGACGATCTTACGAATTTCATTTACCTTTCTGCAGAACTTTACTAGCCAAAAACACATTCATATACAACGGTCCCAAATTCTGGAACTCTCTTAATAATGATATTAAAGATAGTGTCTCTTTGAATGCATTTAAACATAAGCTCAAACTTTTCCTGCTCCATTCTTACAACAGTTAACATTGGAACTGAGATCTCCATTTTGGTTACGTCTAATTCAGGTCATCGCACTATCCTATACATACGAAATTCCCACCTGTCTATTCTTTTTTTTATTTCAGTCTGGTTGTCGGTCATGTTATGTCATGTTGGTCTGTGGCAGCCCATCTCCCATTTGCTCTTTTTAATTTCTTGCTATTTTCTCCTCTTTCCCCCTTGTGTTTCCTGTCTGTTTGTCTTGTCTTTTCTTGTCTTGTCCCTCTTTCGTCTTGTCTTGTCTTATGTTATCTTGTCTTATTTCTCTCTTTTCCTATCGTCCTTTCTCTTCTTTGTCTCAAATGCGCAACGCATTGTTCATCTGGCGGAGTCCTCACTGTGTGACTGAATCTGCAACTATATACTGCCGTTTCACCTACCCTGTATCACACATTCTTCTGTTTTCTTTTCTTTACTTTCCTTTTTCTTTCTTGAGGAATCCACGTCACTACAAGTATTGCTTTTTTTTTGTGGATTTCTCTTTTCCAATACCATTTTTTTTTCTTTTAATACACTATGTCAAGCAGACATTTAATTTGTTTTTTTTTTATGTTAATCAGAGGAAAAAATGTTGTATGTTTGTTTATTTACGATATTTCTACTTAAAAGAAGAAAAAAAAATTATTATGTCTTGTGTTATATTGGAAATAAAATCTGAACTTGAACTTGAAGGGGTGGATGTCCGGATAGGCCTACTTCAGCAGAAAAAAAAAAAAAGGAAAACAAAAAACTCTTTTCAATTTGGATTTCACAAATCTATCCATCAAATTGTGAAAAATTATTCTTAATGATATTGTAGGCCGTAAAATTACTTCTAAGCAATATGAAATATCGCTTCACAAAATTCCTGAAATTTGTGTCTTGTCTGAATTCACACGTTTTCCAGACATACAACTGGGCCCGGGCGACTGGGTAGAGCTGTATATGCCATCATTGTTACTAAAATTATGCATAATAGGCATCGATATAATAGGCCTACAAATAATCATGATCATTCCCACTACGCTATCATTATTTCCATTAAAATAATTCAAATTTACCACGGCTATTAACGGAGTTACAAAACAATATACTTTAAAAATGATTAACTGTTGGAAACGTCCCTAACCACACATAAAATGTATGCACTCGAGTTATGCGCACTCCTTTCATGATGTTACGAACTGTCATAAACCCGACCTAAATCTGTATTCGCGACGCGCGCATGCATGATATGATTTTACGAACCGTCATAAAACTTGGTTTAAGACGCCGCGCAACATGGGCATGCAAAATATGATTTTACGAACTGACCTAAACCCTAATTTCACCAATATTTGCTGTTTCTTAAATGCCACGTTGGATTTCACCGCAAATATTGCAAAAATGAATTTTAAAAATGTGTATAAAATGTACTGATTAAAAAGGTTCAGAATTCAAGCTTTACAATGATACCAAACAATACCATGCTTTGCTTCAAAGCGCGGAGTTCTGGCCGTCGGTAAAGCATCGAAACTTTAAACGCGATTATCTCAAAACTTGGTTTTTGTTTTCAGTCGAGGTTTATGACGGTTCGTAAAATCAACGACGATATGGTACAAACAAAAACACAGAGGTGGTCTACAGTGTACAAAATTAATGACAGTCAAAACATGTGCCAATCAAATTCGTTCCGAATGCATGAGGCAATGCATGTTCGGCAAGGAAAAGTGTCAGCACTCAAAAGGATGCCTAAATTGTCTTAAGATGAGATATGGCATCTTGCCGGACAACCTAGGCATCCTTCTGAGCAATGACACCTTTTCCTTGCCGGACATCCATTGCATCATGCATTTGGTACGACTTTGATTGGCACATGTTTTGACTGTCATTAATTTCATTGACCACCTATGCGTTTTTGTTTACTCTATTGTCCAAAAACAAAGAGATGAAGTTGACAATGGCGATTCATATGGAAATACCCCCAAAATAAAAGTTGCAGCAATCCCTATTCATGTGGCCGTCTCTATTCACAGAATGGATTTCTGGTTGGCAACTTTATCTCTTTGTGAGGTGTCTACATCTCTTAGCAGTGTTTATACATAAAATCTGGCTCCTAGTATACTTGGTAAGATATAACATGAATAATTCAATTTTGATTAATATGGCATTTGCTTCCTGTTGCTAAAATAGTGCTGTAATATTTTCAGCTATTTCTTTTACACTTTCATTCACAGTACATGCTATCTCACTTTTGATCTCATTTCTATCTTTTTGTCAATATGTTACTTTTCATTTCTCTCGTCTTTCCCTGCTCTTTTTCGCGGACTATTTCTTCTTTTTATCTAGTTTTTCCTTACTTTTTTTTTTCTCTCAGCACATTTTCCATATCAGACACATTAATACAATGTAGTAGGCCTAAAGGACTTAACAATACTGACAAGTTTAAATAAAAGATAATATAATTTATTTTAATGTAAAAAAAATAACTGCAGCAATAACATGAAGTATTATGCCCAACAGCAAGTTGGGACAACAGCATTACAATTATATACTATCTACACTTATGCAAAAGAAAGAATGGAAATACAAATTAACTATAAAAACAATCAAAATTGTTCACGACTTACATCAATAATGTTAGTACTACATGTATAAGCATAGAATTATGGCTCATGACACAGAAAGACACATAGTGGAATAAGTGGGGTTTCAATACATGTATCATTTAAATATACAAGTGTAAAAAATAGAGAATTTTGGATGTAGTCAGAAGACTACTGTACAACTGGAAGAGTGGTAACAGAGATCTATGTGCTATCGTAATGATGTAACAGAGATTACAAACAAAATCTGAACGGCTGTAATGATTGATAACAGCTGTGCAAGAAGCGAACAAGTGAGCAAATAACCCTATACCAATTCTAAGTATGCATAGATTCAAAATAAACATCATTTATGCAGAAAAATATAACAAAATTTAAAATATAAAATTTATATTTTAAATTTTGTTTGAATTAATTTATTAAATGTATAATGCTTAACATCTGCTAGAGGCTCTGTAGGATAAAGTAATTTATTTTTTGGTACTGTTCTAGAGGCTTGGAATTGGTTGTTGAATGAATTTTACAGATGTGTTATCAATCAGATATGATTATTTACGTCTTGGGCTGCCCTTTTATGTCACCATCAGAGAGACATGACTCAAACGAGACTTAACCCGGGTCCGCTGAATCAGTTTATAACTTCCACTGCTAGCTGGATAACAGGTGCATGCCACAATGCCTAGTCGTGGTTGAGGGCTATAATGTTTGCGTTCATATCATCTATTATCAACATGCCATTTCTTGTATAACTTACAGTATTGCTCTCACAGGCAGCCTTTTGGAAATCCATACAGAGGTTGGTAAGAAATTGTACACAAATTGTGCAATTACAGTGCAGTTGCTACGCCCTCTTCACAGTCGCTGCATAAAAATCATACAGAACTTCTGGACATTCCACATAAAAATTATGTGTAAAAAGGTGCAAATAGGATGTTCCATGTTACGTAAACATAAATTAACTAGTATATAAGTGTCATTGCAATACAATACGGGGAGGGGAAGCAAGGGGAGGGGAAGCAAGGACGCCAATGTTGCGAAGAGCACTGCAGCTTTTTGAGAGAAAAAGTGTATTTTGGATAGGAATACAGTATTTTCATTTCTTTTTTTTTTTTGCATTAGATGTGTGCTAATACAATTTTTTGGGGAAAAAAGTATTTTCCATGAAATCTGCAGTATTTTTAATTCTGCCTCCCCCCCCCCCCCCCCCCCCATATAGGCCTACCTGCACTGCAAAAAATTAACAGTTACTCCGCACATTGGAGATGAAATGAAATCAACAAGAATACCTTTCATTACATTCAGAGGTCTATATGCATTAGCAATATATAAAAATATTGAATTCTGCTTTGAAGAGCAGTGATACAAGAATCATGATATAACAGGGTAAATTTGCTGGTCCCAGTGCTTTGTTCTTCGTTTATTATACTCATGTGATGAGACCTGTGATAATATCAAGTCCATTTTCATGGTCCCAAGGACCTTGCTATGCTGTGTTTCCAGTATATAGTATGACATTCTCTTGAAGGGGAGGGGGGGGGGGGGGGTGTGAGGCATACTATACTTCTGTGCATATGCATGACCACAAATTAACTAAACATATCTTTAAAAATCTGATCAACTGATCTGAGCTGCATCTTTTATTTCCCTCCATTTTTTGACCAAAATAGATTAAATACACAAGTTTATATGACTTTTTATACATACTGAAATAGAATGTAATTCAAATTGAACTGAATTCCATGTAACAAAACCTAAAATGAAAGCATATACTGAATTGATAACTACCACAAACAAGTATATTGTGATCTAAAAATACATCAATGTTTGAAGAGAATGTGTACTGCTTTAATGATTAACATATAAAGGTCAGGTTTTTGGATTTGTACAGCTACTGCTCCTTGAATTTGAATAAGTGGTTGTGGATTAAGAACTTTACATTACCAACACATCTCATGCAGGTAATCATCTCCGAGTTGTTCTTTGTTGTCGACTTGGAATTTGGAAGTAGTGTAACTACAATCTATATGCTGTGCTAAGTCATCTCTCTTACTTTACTTTGCAATCTCCAAGACAAAAGACTACAAGACAGGATATAGACACTGGAACTGCATGACTGGCAAAATGTATAGATCCACTTCAACAGGAAAGAATATAGCAATCCTGCTTCTTCTCCACATCTTATGAGTTCCTCACATTTGCAGGTGTGACATTTGCCTATGGCAATATGCTCTGTTGTATTAGGTTCCATACCTATTGCTTTGCCAAATCAACTACATCATGAAGTGACATGACAACTCTTATTTTGCAAGAACATCACTACATTCGTATTTACATCCCACAGAACATTTCAGTCTCTAGAATATGGAATATAACTGCTTGCTCCCTTTCTATAAAGTAACGTAGCTCAATGCCTTTACCGGTTTCCTTGTCATTGTCACTTGGTGATGCTGCTTCATAGAAAATAGCTGGCATCTTTTGCTGAACTACTACATGTAGTATTTTCAATTCATATCATGTACTTACAGGTGTTGAATACTGGTTTTCAGGTACAACTGCAAAACGTTCAAGTAAGTCTATGCTTATTGAAGAGTTTCAAATCAAGTGAGGGTAGTGTATCCAGTATGACATCTTAAAAGCATTTACACTAAAAAGGCATAGAATACATTATTTCACCTGACATACATTGTCATGGCTGCCTGCTATCACCAGGGAGTAAACAAACAACTGCACTTTTAAAACTATACCTGTTTGAACAATACAAACAATGCATTTGTCTCTTGCCTGTTTAACTTGTCTAGGTTCCATCTTGACTTATTTATTTTTATGAGCATTAAGACCTTTTTTAGAAACTAATTTTGAGAAAATGAATGTCCAAAGCAATACATGTATATTGGCAATGCCTCCCCCTCCCCATTTTGCATGTGTGTGTGTGTGTTTTTTTTTTTTTTATAATTTCTTTCCAAATACACACAAATATTGGGGTAAAAACTAAATGAAAAAAAAAAAAGGTCTGGAAAGTGACAATTTCCTATGTATAAATATACCAAGTACCTAAATAATATCACAAAGATGAAAATTTCCTGTAAATGCATGTCACATAAATGTTAAATGACTAAAAATAAATCAATAATACAGGAGTTTGAGAAGTAAACAAAGTAAATGTACAGTTTTAAAAACCTCTATCAATAAACTAAATGATAATCTATTCCTAGAGGGAGAAACCCAGTTAATGTGCATAATGCAACAACTTAGGGATCAAAATATCTAATAATTGTGGGTGGTACAACAATAACTAAACCATCAATAATTTTTAAATTAAAGGTTTCACAAATAAATCTCTGACATACAAATCATTTAAATTAGAACAAATGCAACTAAGTCCCGTCCCAAACCATACAAAATGGTGATTATCTAGCTTGAGAACAAGTCATCCCCATCACCTGTCAAGAGAGACTTCACAAAGTGGGGTGAATGCAAGCCACTCAAAGAGTGCAACCAGGGGGGCGTTTCATCAACATTTGTTGTCTGACAAGTTGTCAGATCTGACATCTTTCCTTGATTTTGACTGGCTGAGAAGCATCGTTATTATGGCAACTGTCGGATAAAACAGACTTTGTCGGATAAAACATCCGACAAGTCTTTTCATGAAATGCTCCCCAGAGCACAGGTCATAAGGTCTGGGAGGAAGAATATGATTTACAGTCACCCCACTCAGACATGACATCACGAAGCAGAGACAGAAGACTTGACCCATGTCATTAGTGGGGGAAGGTGCAACAAATGATGACCTAAAAAATACTCTACTAGAATGAAAGGGGAAAAAATAGAAATAAAAATGAAACATTTCCTACATTAAAAAGTTGCACTGTAAAGAGGAAGCAAAATGATAATTTTACTGGCCAACATGCAACATGAGGAACAAGACAATCATGTTTTTGAAATTTCCTATGAAAGGGATGTTCAATTTGTCATGTCATCCCCCCCCCCCCTCTTCCCAGCTGTTCACGCCATAGCCTGGGGACAAGCCATTCTCATCACCTGCCACGACTGACTTCGCCAAGCAGGGCAAATGCAAGCTGCACAGCCAAAAGTGGCACCAGATCATAGGTCAAAAGATCTGAGCAAATGCAATTCACCATTACCCCACTGAGGCACGACATCATTCAGCAGGGAGAAGAGAAAACTTGTCCCAGGTGAATAGAGATGGACAGCATATGGAACACACTTAAGCATACTTGAAAAATCGCTCAACTCAAGTGAAATTTTAAAAAGTACTATTACAAAAAATGTGTAATATATGTAGCACAGAATAAACAAAATTAATCTTACAGGCCAAAAGACATGAGATGAACAAGACATTCACATTGGCAATTTCAAAGACATTTCTAATGAAGGGATGCTAAGCCTCTCTTGTCAACCCCATCTCCACCCGACCCTATTCCTTTGCAGTTCTACACCTTAGTCAGAAATGTCTGCAATTCTACGATTTCTAAACTGCAAATCTCTCATTCTTTGGTGTTCTACAGTTCAAATTCTGTGTTCTTCGGTGACATGAACAAAATCTGGCAAAGCGATCAAACCCAGCGTGCACTCCTATGTGAAACTTTACCAGGCAATTTACATATTTTATGGTATTCGCTATACTGTGTGGTTATAGCTAGAATGTATACACAGTGTTGCCCTATACATGCAGATGTAACTGAAGCATTATGAAGACATGCTAAACACTGCAAACCAATTTAATACAGGTTTTCCAATGATTGCACAATTGTATTTTATTGTATTTTGCTTCGTTTTTTAATGTTTCTTTTATTTGTACTGTATTTTCATAATTCAATTTTTTTTGCTTAAAACATAATATTTTCCGTGAATTTTCCGTGAAATTTGTATGAATTTTACTTTCATCTGAATTGCATGAAAATTTTCAATTATTTGGCATGGCACACAACTGGTGACTTTATATTACAGTGATGTTTTGTCTTCATACCATGAATTGATGTGCTCTTTTTTTTTGTGGCCATGTATCTTTGAATCATCAATGTTAATTTATGAATTTAATCAATTTAATCAATTTTGAATCAACTTTACATTACAGTGATGTTCTGTCTTAATAACATGAATCAATGTGCCCTTTTTTGTTTGCTATAAAAAAAACATGTATCTTTGAATCATCAATTTTTATTACCATTCATACTATTCACTTTACCTTACATGTTGTGGGTTTGGATTACAAAATTTGAATTAAAGTATTGACCTTATTCACCTTCTACATGAAGCTTGACTGGTTTTCATTCTGCTGTGAATCATCTGAAGTCACTTGAAAAAGTCAATTGAAGAATCATCTGAAGAAGCAAACTGAAAGGTTGAAAAGATTAAAAACATTACTGAATTCATTGTCTCATGATTGTGCATATTATATATGTATTTTGGTCCTAATAACATGAAAATAATGATGACCAGTAATCAGTATTCATATCCATGAGGTTGTAAGACTCATGATGCCTACCTGGTCATAATGAGCCTTAAAGTGTTTGTTTTCCACAATCAAAACATCCAGTAACAAAACTCAGAATTCAAATCTAAATAGGATACCAACTCTTTATACATTTGAAATGGCATATACATGAAAATATATTCATTTCCTTTTATGTACATTCAAGTATGCCAAAAATGACCATATTATCAAAGAATATCATAAAATGCATTATCTCATTTACCTGATTTTCAAATTTATCAAATAAGAATCCTAATAGCCTCATGGTAACTGTAGTATGTAGGGATGATATGTGTTTCTAATGAATCTATTCCTCTACTGTAAACATGATCTATCAGTGTTCCATTCTCAGTAGTAGCATTAACAACATGCTGTATGTAACCTCTTTTACACATTAGATGGTTTGTCTGTGAAGAACATTTCAATAAATCCTCATTAAAATCACCTACAACAATGCATCTTGTGCTTCTTTTATTTAGTTCATTAAGTAAATTGTCTAGATATTTACAAAATGAGTTCACATTATATGATGGAGGTCGATACACAACTGACACAACAATGGAAACCGGTTTCGTTAAAAGAACTGCCAAAAACTCCAAGTTGTCAACAGATATGTTTAATCGACTTGAATGTGGCTTTTGGGTGTACATTGCAACACCTCCGTGTGGCAGTTCTTGAAATGCACTAGCGGTACCAGAGTTACAGTATGAATTGTTTCGTGGCTGATGATAAAACCTATAGTTATCGATAAGAACATCAGATATATCATCATCATTAATCCATGTTTCTGTGAGACAAATAACATCTGCATTTACAATGTTAAATTGGGACTGAAAATCTCTAAAACGTTGTCTTAATCCTTGTACATTGTGCAAAATCAAAGACAAGCTATGACTATTACTTTCTTCAGATATGTTCTCCTCAATGAATAGATTCATAATATCCATGCTTTCTTTGATTTCTGGATTGCAGTGTATACGTTTTGGATTAAAATTTTCTATAACCAACCCAGACAATGAAGTTACACGACTAAGTCCAACATATGCCTGTCCAGATTGAAATGTATCTTTCAATGACACCACAGCTTTATCTAACGTCAGACCCTGTACTTTATGAATAGTGCATGCATAAGCAAGTTTAAGTGGAAACTGTTTCCTAACATATTTATTTCCGATCAATTCTTCAGACTTTTCAATTGAATGAATACCAACATGAGCTTTGTCAAAATTTACCCTGATGCAGACTGGTTTAGACTTTGCTTGATCCAATATTATTTCTTCCACGTTTCCGAAACATCCATTTGTTAACATCAATGTTTTTCAGCAGCATAACTCTTGCATTGACTGCAATCCATAGATAGCTAGGCAATTGGGTTTTGACCCGTGTACAAGGTGTTTCACGAATTTTACTTCTATTCTTTACATCTTTTTCAGTATCTTCTGCTTTTATACATATAACATTAGCACATTTTTTATGCAATAATTTTTTGTTCCATTCGTCTACTTCTTTGTTTCGTGAATAAATGTGGAGAGAATCTTCACATATTTCACCAGTTTCACAGGACTTTAGCATTGCTAGGTCTTCATCAGAGAGAATGTCATCACGTTCTTTTACACGTAATCTATTGAGGAGAAAGGCAAATTCTGTATCATCTTTTTGTCTCATTATGTCTTCAAGCTCCACTTTCTTGAAATTATCATTCCACAATGCACCATGAAGTGTGTCTTTATACAAAGGATTTCCCATAACAGGAGGTAACTGATACATGTCTCCCACAGCGACAACTGAAACACCAGCAAAGGCAGCTTGATTACGTGATTGCTTTATCTGCCGCAAACGACTGTGGATATAGCACATTAACTTCTGATCTACCATTGATACCTCATCTATGATTAAAATCTGTAATTGAGCTAGTTTATTGCGAAGGACACTTATTTTCTCTTCACTCAGGGGCTGATAGGGCATTTGCGCCTTCACTGCAATTGAAAAAGCACTATGTATAGTATGACCATTTATATTGTAAGCAGCTACTCCAGTAGGAGCTAATTTCAATACCGAGACATCATCAGGATGATGCATCATTCGTGCTAGTATACGTGTTGCTTCATAGTCAAGACATTTAACTAAATGACTCTTTCCAGTGCCGGCACCTCCAGTAATGAATATGTGAAAAGGTTCAACCAATTTTCCATTCACTCTATCTAAGCACCATTGGCGTATTTTGTAAAAGACACTTTTTTGCTTCTCATTCAAAGATCTCATAAGAGAATGTCTATCTTCTTTGGAAACTTTTGCAGATCGAAATTCTATGCTGTAGAGATCTTTTTTTGGCTCAGGATTGAGATCAGGAATAGCAAGATTTTCGTCACAATCTTCCACATCTACATGTTGTCTGGGATGTTCAAGTCGTTCTACTTCACTTTCTGGACATAACAGGCCCCATGCATCTTCCTGTATACCAAACTGTTCTATATACGTGTTTGCTTGATCAATTGAATCTGCATTTATTTCAAATTTTTGTTGGTTGGTACAAACTATGGAACTGACTTTTTCCAAGTTGCATCCACATATTTTCACAGAACCTGTCTCATAGAACTCTTGATATGTCTCAAATCCTGGAGGCTTTAATTGCTCATCTGAATAATGTGGAAGAAAAAGTTGCAGTATGCTCATATAGTAACTTTCAGGTGATATCGTTGGCGAGAATCGAGGATATCTTACAACTGCACCTTGAGTACGTGTACGTTTCTGAATATATCCCAAATTGTTGGACAACTTGAATATGTTTTTACTTCTTGTGCCTTTCATTTGAGAAGTAGTTAGAACTCTATAGTCAGAACAAAACGTTGCAAGGCACATATTTTTGAATTCTGGGTTTGTAGGTCGGGCTTTATATCTGTCTAGTTTGCTAGGCATCCAGATATTCTGATTATCATCATCATCATCATCACTGCATTGAGGTCTGGTTTTTATAATGCTTAAAGGTAAACTCATTCTAACAGGATCAGGTCCAACAGGAATAAATTCCACTTTTCTAGAACATTCTTTCAATCTGAGACTGCAAACACGATAGACACTCTCTTGAGCAGATACCTCACGATTTTGCATGTACACTTGTCCAAGTTTTTTCATGCTTTCCTTGGCATCTTTATTTCCTTCATTCATTTCACTTAATGTATGACTCAGAAGCATTCCCATTTCTCTTTCAGCTTTAGACATATTTGATGACTATACTCTCCTGTGAGGCAATTTCATTATGTGCATTCTCGAACTGATCCTGTGTTATGCCAAGTTTTTCAAAGAGATGCCTTGCACTATTGTACTCAGTCCCATCAGATAATGCATCTTTAACAGAATTCAACAATTCCTTTGCATTGCTTTTAGTTTTTTCAGAAGATTCAACATGGCTCTCATCTTGTACTTCACGGTTACCTTTTGCGCATTTCGGGGTTTTTTTCTCTTCGACAGGTTTCACAATGAATGTTTTGTCAGAGGGTGGTCTTGGGAAATTAAATCTACATTTTGTTCCTTTCTTTCTGCAAGTTTTAGAATGCTTCTTACTATGTTGTTGTACAGAGATTATCTCGTATAGTTCTGGATCTTCTTCTTCTTCAGGTTTCCGGCATGAAATGTACTTATCTATGAATTCTACGACTTCATTATCATCATCAATTCCTAATTTTGGAGCGTGCTCAACCCACCACAAAGAATGGACATGCAAACTTCCCCTGGATTGCACCTCGAATCTGTATATGTGATCAAGTATCTTTCCTATTGGTGCAGAGGAAGATAAGATAACTTTATTCACAAAAGTATGAAATCTTTTATCAAACATTCTTGCTACTGTCACTGGATTTGATTTTATAAGATTACATTTTTCGTTCCAATCTAATTCACTTGATTTCCTTGTGTCTCCCTTTTGTATCAACAACGTATTGATTATTTCTGGCCATCTCATGTCAGCACAAGAAAATGATGCAAAAAATGTAGGTTGACCCAATTGCCTAACCATTGCCAAGATATCTTTCTGTGTCTTTTGCCAGTAAGGAGGTGTTCCACGAATTTGTTTAAGAAATTTATAACCTTTGTCTGATTTTAGTATGCTCTGAACTTTCTCAGCATTTTTCAAATCTGAAGCAGTTATTGAAGCAGAGTCATTTTTTTTGTTTCGACTTTGTCTTAATGCAATAGAAACTTGTGATAGAACTTTCTGAATTTCGTAAATATACTGTGCATAAAAGATGTAATCTGTATTTTGAGCAAATCGGTTATCGACATGCATCAGTCGGTTCTGCAAATAACGTCCTAAGGTTATCTTTTCATTTCTGCTATCATGAAATGTTGGTTGACCCTGAGGAAATAACACTGGAAAACATTTAGCCTCATTACTTTCATCTTGCAGAATTGATACAGATCTTTTTCCTTCACAAGGAGCACAACATATGATATCATCAAAATATTGATCCAAAATTTCTTGTTCGATATCAGCTGGCTGTAAACATGAATCTAAGTGAATTCCCTGTAATCGTTCTTCATCATCTTCCATATCATTGGCATCTAATTTGTTACTGGGTGGGTCCTTGTTCTCTTGCATGCTTTCATTAACATTTTTGTCTTCTGACAAAATACTATCCAAACCTTCAAACACTTCCTTCCAATATCTTGATAAACGAGTTTTACCAGAGATTTCAAATACTTCTTCTTTATCATCTTTTTCATTCCGTTCCAGTGAATTTTCCCATTCATCATTCACAGTAACATTAAAATAATACTTATTATTAGTTTTCAAATAGTGTAGAGCATTTAGCAATTTAGATTTATCTACACATTTGTACTCATAATGACCTTTGTATGATAATTTTCTTTTCAGCTTAACACGGATTAATTGATCTTCTGTCTGTGGTCTAGGTAATGTCTGTACAGTATCAAAAGTGTTTGAAGGAACACACACAACAGGGCCATGAACTCCATTTTGACCACCTCTAGGCAAGGCCATTAACTTCATGAAAGGGATATTCAGTGCAATCAAATGTTGTTCCAAAGTGTTTAAATTGGCAAGTTCATCTGGAACTTCATGTAATTGTAAATTATTCATGTTTGCTTCTGCAGGTACCTTTCCAGATAGCAACTTTTTGTGACAGGTATAGCATATCCACAGTGATGATCTAGCTGACTGGCGTATCTGACAGTCTGAGCTGCATTCTGAAGTGCAAACATGCAAATATTTTTCACTTATACATGTCTGAAGTTTATATTTGCTTTTTGTACATCTTAGCACTTGGTTCTCAAAAAGAAGTTTGAAACACACAGAGCAAACAAATTCTGGGCCATGAGATATATTCTTTCTGGTGCCAGGTAAAAATGTCAGAGGTAAAAATGTCAGAAGTAAAAATGTCAGAGGAAAAAATGTCAGAGGTAAAAATGTCAGAGGAAAAAATGTCAGAGGTAAAAATGTCAGAGGAAAAAATGTCAGAGGTAAAAATGTCAGAGGAAAAAATGTCAGAGGTAAAAATGTCAGAGGTAAAAATGTCAGAGGTAAAAATGTCAGAGGAAAAAATGTCAGAGGTAAAAATGTCAGAGGTAAAAATGTCAGAGGTAAAAATGTCAGAGGTAAAAATGTCAGAGGTAAAAATGTCAGAGGAAAAAATGTCAGAGGTAAAAATGTCAGAGGTAAAAATGTCAGGGGTAAAAATGTCAGAGGTAAAAATGTCAGAGGTAAAAATGTCAGAGGTAAAAATGTCAGAGGAAAAAATGTCAGAGGTAAAAATGTCAGAGGTAAAAATGTCAGAGGTAAAAATGTCAGAGGTAAAAATGTCAGAGGTAAAAATGTCAGAGGTAAAAATGTCAGTGGTTGAAAATGTCAGAGGTAAAAATGTCAGAGGTAAAAAATTAATTTCAGAGGTATGCTAGATTTGGAAATGTTTAAGTGACATGTTTCAGGTACGAATACTGAATTATAGAAATTATGGGGCGTGGGATATATTCAAATATTTTCTGTAAACATACTGTGTCTATACTTGAATGCCCTTGTCTTGGCCATTTGGAAATAACTGTTATGATGTTGGCGGGGTGAACGTTTAGGAATGCGCGCATTGCCTCGTTTTCACCGCGGGGACGGGCATTGTAAAAACGATGGTGGGAAAAAAACTGGGTTGGTATAACACGAGTAGCTGACCACACACATTCCACACGACTGCGCGATTTTAATATGTACATTCCTCTTCATAAGCTCCCTCCCCCCCCCCCCCCTACTCCAATAAAGCGTGGTATACGTGAACGAATGCTTCCATATTATTGTCCTTATACGTAAGGAAGAATAGGAAGTAAGCGAAATTGAATCGTTAATTCGATCTATTTCTCGACCTTTTGTATTATTTCATCCGATACGCTGCGGAATTTACAACTTTTAAAGAGAATTATTCAATTAGATAATTGTGTTAGCATATGCAAAACATCAAACGTGGATATCCCTTCTTAAGTACATCTACCATTCTGTCATTCCACTTAAGATCATAAATCATTTAGATATAATCCTGTAACTTAATTAATCTCACAAAGAAAATAATGAACATCATCCCATGCTACATTTCTTACCCAAAAGGCGCGATTTATTTATCGCTTGTTGAAATTGTCACAAATATGTTTCCCAATGCGATGTATGTCAATGCATGAGTAGCTAACCACATACATTCCACACAAGTGTGCGATTTAAATATGCACACTCCTCTTCATAAGCTCCCCCCCCCCCCCCCGCCCTACTGCAATCAAGCGTGGTATACGTGAACGAATGCTTCAGTATTACTGTCCTCAAACGTAAGGAAGAATAGAAGTAAGCGAAATTGAATCCTTAATTCCATCTATATCTCGACCTTTTGTATTATTTCATCCAATACGTTTCGGAATTTACAACTTTTAAAAAGAATTATTCAATTAGATAATTGTGTTAGCATAAGCAAAACATCAAACGTGGATATCCCTTCTTCATTCCACTTAAGATCTTAAATCATTTAGATATTATCTTGTAACTTAATTAATCTCACAAAAAATAATGAACATCATCCCATGCTACATTTCTTACCCAAAAGGCGCGATTTATTTATCGCTTGTTGAAATTGTCATAAATATGTTTCACAGTGCAATCGTGTCAAGCGGCCAAATCTTAAACACACACTATGAACATGGCGGACAAAGAAAGCGGACAAAATAAACAACCCCTCATTCTACCCTTCACAATGGTTCTGGTAGTCAAAAGAACATCCCTTCACTGCTATTGTCTAAAATATGTGGAACAGGTGTCACATGCATATTCACCTGGAACTACATGATTAAACATAATAGCTGTGAAGGGATGTTCTTTTGACTACCAGAACCATTGTGAAGGGTAGAATGAGAGGTTGTTTATTTTGTCCACTTTCTTTGTCCGTCGTGTTCACAGTGACAGAGAGGTAACTGGGCATTCGTTTGCTGCTATATTTGGAGTCAGCTAAACAAGTGCTCGGAAGATCAAAACACTGTTGGGCAATGCGCACATACCAGGATGTTCTCCCGGCCAAACAAGATTGGTCTCATTAGGTGGTTGAATGGGGCAGCATTATCACTTTCACATCAAATGAGTAAGACAAGAAGGCCAGTCGAATGACTGAACATACACACTTTTACAGAGAGTATTATTGTGATCACTCCATTTATACAGTATGAATTCTTTTTTTAATATCTCGTGCTCTTCCTAATTTCAAATTCAATATTCTTACGTGTAACACGTTCACTTCGGTATTTTCAGAGCTGACATTTTTATCTCTGACATTTTTACCTCTGACATTTTTTCCTCTGACATTTTTTCCTCTGACATTTTTACCTCTGACATTTTTACCTCTGACATTTTTGCCTCTGACATTTTTACCTCTGACATTTTTTCCTCTGACATTTTTACCTCTGACATTTTTACCTCTGACATTTTTTCCTCTGACATTTTTACCTCTGACATTTTTACCTCTGACATTTTTACCTCTGACATTTTTTCCTCTGACATTTTTACCTCTGACATTTTTTCCTCTGACATTTTTACCTCTGACATTTTTACCTCTGACATTTTTACACCGAACCTTCTTTCTAAACTCCTGTAGTACTTTATCAAACTTGGACATTCTTAATTTCTTAACGACAGCCCTTCTCAGATTCTGTTCCTTTTCTTTTTGTCTATATTTTTCAATTCTTTTATATTTCACTTTTAAACTCATCAGTTTCTTTTGCTTTACATTTTGCCTGTTATATCTACTTCTAGACAGGATTTTCATAACTAGTTTGTGTTTCTGTCTCCATTGTTCATTGTTCTTGTACCGATTTCTTACAGCAGCTTTTTTTATTTCTTTAAAATGCTCATCCTTGCGGTACCGATCTCGTATACCAACTTTATGCTTTTGCCTGAAATTTTCATTGTTCTGATATCTACATGCAAGTCTAACATAGGCTTTATGCTTTTGTCTGAAATTGTCATCCTTCTGGTATCGATTCCTCAAGGCATTTTTTTTGCTGTTCTTGTAACATTCATCAGCCCAATATTTTTTTTTCATTGAACTAATAGTTTTGTTTCTAAAATGTGAATCTGAACGGTATTTGTTTATCATGGTAGTAATCTGCTTTTTCCTATAACTTAAATCTTGTCTGTACTTTTGCTTCTGCCTTTCTTTCTCTTTTTGTTTTACTTCACTTTTCCAATAAAGATCACAATGATACTTAAACTTCTTTTTACTTGCTTTTTTCATTTTACGTGCCTTTGCATTGGAAATATGATTTTCTTCCTTGTTGTTGGCATCTTCTACCTTTGCCTGATCTCGTTTCTTTTTCATTCGCTCTTTATTGTATTTTCTAGTTCTGTCATAACACTTCCTTCGCCGTCTTTTACTTGAACTGTCAGCATTAGAAACATTTTTACATTCAACAACTTTTCCTTCTTTCATATTTTTTCTTCCATTTCCAATTGTCTTCATTTCATACATGTCAATTTCACGGGTACAATTCAAAGTCACAGATGACTGAACTGACAAAATGACATCGTAATGCATTTGTTCTGTGTTCCTGAGATAAATGCCCTTTTCAGTTGTTTCCTTTCCAATATCAACATGTTGGCCACAGAATATGCTCCATCTCAAATGCGCATCATCATATACATAGATATCAGTTTCAATCAAATTTGCTAAAACCAGGATTTCCATTTCAGTAGCCCAAGTACCACTTTCCTGTACACTATTCCTTGAAACATAATCTGAAATACTGCTATAATCAGTTCTCAAAAAACTTACAAATCTGTCTTGATTGTGTAGAAGATGTAAGACAATAGCTTCTCTCAACGAGCGATGGTTTCTTTCATTTCCTGTTATGGCAAATGACACAGCACGATAAAAACAATTTCCATCAGCTTCACTATGTTTAATGTCTTTTGGTAGTCCAATAGGCACACATTCTTCAACTACAGGACTGCAAATAGGAGAGGTACATGTATGTGCTATGTTTAGTCTTTGGCGACATTCTTTCTTCCTTATTTCATCCAGAGGCTTAAAAACAATGTTGAATGATTTTCTCCAATTATCATTATTTCCTCATTACTATCATCAGCAAATTTGTTTTTATCATTTCTTAAAGTATCATTCTCTTTCCTTTTTGGCAATTTAATTTTTGGAATTTCCTTGCTACAGTCAGCATCCACTTTTGCATCACTTTCAAGATTACTCAACTTTCGTTTTCTGCTTGAGATTGACTTCATCTTCTCAAGTCCATCTGTTATATTCAATCCATCAGAGTCATTTCCATACCTAGTACAATTTTCAAAACTTCCTTTTTGTTCATGTACATATTCAATTTTGATAGAGTGATTTCCTTTAAGACAAGTATTACTGAGCTCTGGTTCTTTCAATTTTGTTAAAGGTATTTGGTAGCTTTGCAAAATTGTCGAAAAAGAGCTTGAAAATGGGTGAATTGTATGTAAATCTCTTTCATTATATGTAATTAGCAAAATCTGAAAGTATCAGAAAAAACAGATTTCATTTACTCTCAAAAAAAGAGAAAATAGATTACGGTTCGAACAGAAAATTTGGTCAGAATTAACTGCCGTTCGATGTTTAAAATACTATTTGAACGAGCGTCCTCATGCGTTCATTCAAAGATATTGGTGGCGTGAGTGTCCTGCACCATCGATCTCTATCAAAGTAGATGTAGCAATCTCTGTGCGAGGAAATATGACCACGCCGCGGCCTCTACCTGCGCACGTTTGCAAGCGCAGCTAGCTAGCTACAGCAATCACGACGTCCGCCCGCCCGGCCGCGCCGTCCGTCTATTTGCCTTGATATATTGCGGAAAGTACATTTTATACAGCTAGCTAGCTGATGACCACCTCTATCCTACGAGTACGAGTACGATCACCTTCGACTTTGCTGTTGAACCAGGATTAGGTATTGTGCGGTAGGTAGCACTCAGAAAACATGCTTGAAAAATCGAAGTTATAATATCTCCATAAATTCAGCATCATTACATAGCCTCATCGGGTTTTTTTCTTTCTCTCTGTTTATTGGGGGGTCGGGGTCGGAGATCATTCGGTCAACTCCAATTCATGCCAGTATGTGACTCCGCTCTGCCGACACAGCCCCGCCACACACAGTGAGGGCTAAACTCGCTACGGAGCGCTGCCGCACTCGTCGGCTTTGGCCTCAGCCTTGGGTAATTGACGGCTAGCTAGACCTAGCTGTAATTTGTGCTGTGTGACCCGTCAGTCGTACATTCACGGTGCATTTCTGTTTTTGATGACTGAAATGAAAGTAAAACCTTTGATAGTAGGTCTTAGTAGTATGGTTATGAACTTATGAGGCGTTATCGTGAAATAGGAAACCACCGTTCACTTTGCACAGCACTCAGCAGTGCTTTATTCAGTCACACGCATTGGTTTCCTGTTTCCACCTCCATTCTCTTTGTACACAAGTACGTGCGTGAAATGAATGAGTGGTTTCCTAAACCA
>JAPZVO010000458.1:0-37458 GCA_029962745.1 Echinometra lucunter | reverse complement strand
CCCCCTAAAAAACGGGGGGAGGGGGGGGGGACCAAACCGTTCTGTTCTAATAAGAACCAAACAATAATACTTCCTTATTTTTTCGTTATCAGAGAAGAAGATAGTAGGACTGAGGAACATGACTTCATCAAGAACATGACCATTACTCAGTACTATCATGTTGGTGTAGCCCTTGGGTTATCTTACCGGACATTGGACAGCATCCAGTACCGATGCAGCAGGGATGTGAAGCAAGACCAATCAGACGTAGACTCTGGTCGTACTATCACTCGCAGAGCCGCCCTTCAGATGATTCGCCAGTGGGAATCCTTGCATAGTCAAGATCCAAGAGCGGGTCAATATCTGCGAGAGATTTGGGAATCAGTGAAGGGTTCTAAACCACCACAGAAGACGCCTTTAGGTATTCATAGTGATATACCACCCACCAGCATGGCCTGTTATCATAACAGTGTACATAATTTCGCACGGGTTTTGTACTTATATTGAGCCCGCCGATTTTCTATAGCACCAAAGAAGGCCTCATCGCATGGAATTGCCATATTTTTTCGCAATTTAATGAACAAACCGACTGATGAAAAGTGTGACTCATTTCCATTCCATTCCTAGAATCACTTCGTTTAGTCATTTCGTTACAGAATTGTAGTAATTTTACACACCGGCGCACATTAATTTCGAGGAGTGCGGAATGATCGAAATTTCTTTTCAAAGTTTTAAGCACGAACTCACACACGAGTGCACGCACACCCTTCCTCCCCCCCACATACACCTACGCACATGTTTCTTTTTTCATAGCATTTAAAACGGAAACTTTAGTATAAGTCTGCTAACCGTCGATTATATTGATTCATCAAAGATTTAAACAACTTTTGATTGATATTTCTTTTTTGAAGCGTATGCGGGAGTGAGCGTGTGTGTGTGTGGGTGTAGCCATGCAACCTCTCAAAAAAAAAAAAAAAAACCTCTCTAAAAACAGTGTGAATGTGGGGGAATGTATACCCTCCCCCATTCCCCGGAATGTACGCCGATTTTGCAGAATTAAGAGCTTCACAAATTTTATAGCCCCATAAACTGAAAATAAACTTGACTTGGCTTGACTTAGTCTGCCCTGATAAAAAGAGAGGTTATATAGGCCTAGGCCAAATAATGCCTTCCGTACTTCGATTCAGTTCTTTTATTGGGGATCAGATGTCATATTTTGTGAGGTGTCTTGTGCATTTCTGGCGCTGTGGACAGGTCACATCTGCTGGAATTTAGTTACAAATAGTTGAAACTTGATGGGCCATAATGATCGTCATGTAAAAATTCTGTTGTTTTGGTTGGAGCTGCCCTCATTGTTCTACCCATCTTACCCATTGAAGAGTTGAAAAGAGTAAGTGTCTAGAAACTTCAAGTCAGTGAAAGAAAAACCTTTATATTACAGCTTTAAATATTCCTATTTTTCTTCTTCAAGTTGAGTGCAGCATCAGGGTGCTAAAGATAACGCACTGTAGATGTATGTGCATGTGGAGCTGCACACACGTCCTAATCGTTTCATGATTAAAAAAAAAACAATGAGGGCGGCACCAACCAAAGCAACATAATTCTTATATGACAATCATTATGGCCTATCAAAGTTTCAACTATTTGTAACTACATTCAGCAGATGTGGCCAGTCTGCTTCAGTGATTTTAATAAAGGCGAATTTGTGGTGGTCCAGGGCATATGGTTGCAAACTATTCTACTCGTATTTTTTTAAAATTGTCTTTCGTTGTTTATTTGCTTGACTGTAATGGAAGTACATGTTACTTTGGAGATATGATTTCATATCAGAAGTGTTACTTTTAATAATTTTTCTTATTTCTCATTGTGCAGTGGAACCTGAAGGAAAGGTGGAAGACAGGTATGAGGATAACTTCAACGAGGAGACCGTTGATTTGATAATGTCGACAATGGCGAAGAGGGATAGTCATGTGGTAATCACTTCTGTGTTCAATTCTTGATCATATATTTTGTAGTCTTCTTTATGTTGTCCATGTAGACGAAATTGCCTTCCATTTGCGTAGTGGTTGCAAAGCTTAGGAAAGAGGTATTTCAACACAACACATTGAGAAGTAGGTGACAATTAAGAAGAACAGGAAATGGAGAATTTCTCTGTTTTGTTCATATTTGTGCATTCCACTAACCAGAATTTATCATTATTTGCTTTCTAAGTTGCAAAGACGAAGAAGAAAGATGAGTAGACCGAGGCTGATCACCCACAGTGACAAGGTTCTGTGGCATCTTAGTCAACGAAGTCAACGAACTGCCCCAAAACTACCCAAAAGGCCTAAAAAGAGAGCATCCTTAGAAAGGTAGGAGAGATAAACGTAGAATCCAAATGATTTGATTAATTAATTAGCCCATGACCATTATGCTCTAAGTAAAGTAAACTATAGTGTCAATTCTTTGCTACCTGGAAATAGTGTTGAAGGTGATAGTTATGATGATGATGATGATGATGATTACGATGAAAATTATGAGGAATATTATACTATAAGTATATTCATGTCAATAATAGAGCTTAGATTATTAATTCATCTCTCGGCTAACTGCTCCAAGTGAATTCGTTGAAGTATATATTTCCTTATTCCTACCGGTGTCTCTTAACTCCACCAAGATGAGTGGGGGATCCAGGAATTTGAAAGAGGTGAGGCGCCAGCGGTGAGCGAGCGGAGCGACCGAGCGGGGGAGGGTGTGGGAGGAGGTATTTCCTCCCAAAGTGAGGACTTAAAAAAAAAATCAAGTACGAAAGTCGCATTTTAAGAGTACTTTTAGAGAATAAACTCTAACTCAGAATGAATGACATACCAGGTATCGGATGTTTGTAAGGAAAATTGAACACCGTTATAGTTTACTAATACTCAATATTCAAAATACGGCTGGCGTCATTTCATAAAGATATTCACTTTGAACGATGCAGTCGTCAAATTTAAGCACATTTATTGATACTGAATGATAATAGTTCATATACCTGAGGTCTAATCACGTAGATAATTAAGATCGGCTGAGGCCTAATCACAATGATAATTAAGACTGAAAAATAGTGTGACGTGGATGCCTTGACAAAATTTATTATTATCCATACTAAAATGCCTCCTTTTGAAACTGAGACTTTTCCATTCAAAACTAAATGTAATCGTACAAAAGGAAATGGGAATCATCTGTGTTTTATAATCAATAATAAAAAAAAGATGAACTCTTGACAATACGTAACATGGTGCTACTTATAAAGTTCATGAAAACTGAAAATATGGGAAAACGCCAGATTTTAGTGCTATACCTTAGCTAATTACAATAAAGGGAGAGGCGCTTCTTACAATGAAATGTGGTGTGCTACTATTAAGGACTTACTTGGTAATGAAACAAAGGAAAATTTACGAAAAACTTGCGCTATTTTTTAAGGTGATCCGGAAAGTAAAAAAAAAAAATCACAAAACAGACAATTTAAAGGGAGCGCCAAGGGCGCCCCTGTCTGGATCCGCCACTCAAGGTTGATCTGAAACACTTGATTAAGGTGTTTGTAATAAATAAAAATATTATTGTTTATTCACTTTGTTAAGTAAATCCTTAAAAAAAGAAAACAACCTAGAAATCTGTGGTGGTTTTAGTTGTAAATCGATTCGTCCACTACATTTCCGGTTTTAATGTTAATCCTTTTCATATGCATTTCTGGCAGAATTCTTAGTGTGGACCTGAGTTCCGTCCATTTTCAACGGAAAGCATTATTTCATATTGTTCTTCGTGTTCCCCTTCATTTTTCAGGATTCCGAATATCAACATGATTCCTGATCATCTTATTGAACTAGGTATGTTTCTGTTTTATGGACTTTGCGGCAGATAAGGATAAACCAAACATGTTATCATGATGATATGCTATGCGAGTTGATTAATATAGTCAACTGGTATTATTGTTAGGTATTTTAAAGATTTTATGCCATCACAAGAAAAGTTGAAATAACGGTAAATTTTCTCTCTGTTGCCAGGTCATGACAGTAGAATTGAAAATATTCAAGATTGGGATAAACAATGATGCCAGAAAATGAAATTTCTTGCCTTTTACAAGCACCGATTGGAATTGTAAAAAGAAAATGACATAAGTATAGTTACACGAATATAGATACATGTTATGCCTTCATTCGTTGATAACAGAAGTGCCACAGTTTACTAGATGGTTATTTCGCATCGTTCAATAAAGCAGTGTCATACTCTCTTTTCAACCCTTATTCACTCTTTTAGGGGTGACCTCAGTGATCACACAGAATCCTTGAGTGATCATTGAGGTCACCCTAATAATATCACAGTTTTTACTCTTAGTTCACTCTTTATTTTCTCTAAATTCACTCTCTAATTCACACCTAACGGAGTGAATGCGTTCACTCTTTTTTTTTTTTTAAGATAGTTATCATTTTTCTCATTCAAAGACGCATATGAGGCCCTGGGTCCTAGGATGGAAATCCCAAAAGTCGAAGAACTGTTGATTGATAGACTGACGAAAGTCAAGCCAAAATCCGGAGAGAAGGGTAAAGAGCTAGAGCATGTTCCTCTTCCACCTACATCGCCACCAGAAGAAGTCCAAGATCAAAGCTCTGTGCAACATCATGACAGCAGAAGTGTCTCCAGGGAAGAGTCTAAAGTCATATCTCTTGAGCAGTGTCACATTGAAGTAAGAATCCCACCAGAAGAACCCTACTCCTCAAAGGATGTTACTGTCGAAGCCATCAAACAAGTTCCTCCAGATTTGGTTCTCAAAGACGAAGAGGTGATAATCTCACTCGGGCTGAAGTTGTCGCCTTCCAGTCTGGAATTCGGTAGTCCTGTTAAAGTTACTATGCTCCATAGCGGTATATTTGTCAACCCGAGGAAGGCACAAATTGTCCTATACACGCGCAAAAACAGTAAGAACTCGTTCTTTTAAAAATATTTTTGAGAAAGGAAGACTCTTTCTTTTATTTTCATGTAGTGCAATATTTTCCTTCTGAGCTGGATTGATAGAATCACGAAAACATCCTTTTATGTTTAAATGCTTCATCATCACGATGGCATGGCCGAAAGGGTAGTACCCACATTACACATTTCCCTTTTTGTGGCAGTCGTTCATGTATCTTGAAACTTCCATTTATTTGCCGTATATGTCTCTAATTTGAGTTCTTTACCCTTACGTTTTAACAGTAGAATCGTAATTGTTTTTCTTGTAAAAGTGTCGCAAATAAACTACAAAATTCAAACGTTTCCTGGCATTATGCTGATTTGATCCACATTTGAAGAGCATTCCAGAGAGATGACACTACAGAAATAGATGCCTTTTCTGCAACACTATAGATGAAATGCTTTAGACTGTTAACTAGCATGAAAAGAACGGAGATTTCTGCATGGGATTTATTCTGAGACGAGGTTTTGCTAGTATTGCTGGTACAGCAGTATTTTGAGCACATTGCAGTTTTTAAGCAGAGCATTCTATAGAAGAGGCCTTAAACAATATCATAACTGAATACATTAACAGAGGGTGCAACCTTTTGTGTTAGCGACTTTCTAATACCGTGAATTTTCGGTATGTAAACAGATACTATCCTGCTTTATCATTCAATCTTCTCTGATCTTTACGAATAGGTTCGGAGAGTTTCTCAGCAATTCCTGCCACCAACGACGGAACGCCACGCTGTGTTGTCAGACAGCGTGACCTTGATCTTTACATCGATCACTTTTCAGAATGGTGGATTGTTGCCTTCATCACTCGTGTGTTCATCGGAAAGCGAATCATCTGTACTCCATACGTTCCATTATCTATACCACGAAATGGCAAACTGTTCCTGCACCTATGCTTAACGGACGATAACAATGGAACTCCAAAGGTACTTGATGTATCTGAATATACCTTGCCCAAAATCTCAATAATCCCATGTTTACAGTAGCACACATTATCATATTCGTAGCAGCCGTAAACCTGCTTTTTCACCAAAACAAGAGTATTCCGATTGTCGAGGAGAATGGCTATCTTCTAGCCTTTTGTTATACTAAAGATAATTTTCAGCAGTATGACTGAAAATGGCAGCGGGTTCGTCATGTGATCAAGGTAACTCCTTGATTTGATGTAACCCCTTTAAAATGAGTCGCTCTAATATTGTCTCCTTTAGTTGAGTGCCAAGAGTTGCCTTTTTCACATTTAAAAGGTCTTCAAGGGGAAGTCCATAGGGACATTCCCTGCAAAGGGCCGCTTGATAGTTTGCCAATCGATTTAGTTTTTGTTGTATGCGTTAAAGGACCAGACACTTTGAAATTCCCCAACTCGACTTTAGTCCCAATTAACACGTAAGAATATCTGAAAATTTAAATTAATAAACCATTAGGCCTATACTACATTACTCCCAGGTTTATTAGCATGATATTTTTCTAATCATCTTCATCATTACCATTATGCAAATTTCTTGATAGGGGATATCTGGATACAAGATTGCATTCCGTGAGAGACAGTATTTCGTGTATTGGCGTCATGGAGCTCTTCACGTAACCTATTACAAGGACAGCGAGGAGAAAGACACGAGGGTGAGGATATTGGGTAGTTAAGTATTCTCTGATAATCAATACAGACATGTAACTCTAGGGGTTCCATGACATATGCTCCGCCGACAACTGCTCTGAAAACTTCCGACAAGTACTTCCTACAACAATTGCTCCGCCGACATATGCTCCGCCGACATATACTCCGCCAACATATGCTCCGAAATGACGACATTTGCTCCGCCGACAAATGCTCCGCCGACATATCGTCCGAAAATACGACATTTGCTCCGCCGAATTAATTATAATCATCCATAAATTAATGATAATTCCACTCTGCTGCGACAATTAATCATGATTATATTTACAACTATTTTTCTACAATCATTCGGATATTTTTGTCATAAAAGCGCTCTTCTCCTTCTCCATTTCCTCCTCTCTCCCTTCGTCTTCTTCTTCTTCTCCTTCTTCCTCTTCTTCTTCTTCCTCCTTCTCTTCTTCTTCCTCTTCTTCTCCTTCTTCCTTTTTCTATGTTCTTGTTCTTGTCCTTTTCTTCCTCTTTTCATCGTCTTCTTTACCACTTTCTTCCTCCCTTTCTTTTCCCTTTACACTTCTCTTTTCCATCCATCTCCTGCCTACAATGTTCATATATGTTATGTTCCTATAATTATTGTGTTGACTATTGTATATTATGGTGTCTCTTTTAATCACGGTCAATGTTGTCTTCTTGTCACTTGCACTATTATGTATATATTTTGTAAAATCATTGGTAATTCAGCCTGCTACATGGCTGCGATGATGATATGTAAGAAAAGACCATTATTATATTATTATTCTTATATTTTCAAATATTGTAATTTCTTAATTAATTGAATGCAGATCATAACCACACAGTGAATCAATCTGCTTTTAATGTATTCTTTTGATAATCGCAGAGGTTCATGGAATTTTGCAATAACCAGATTCTGAGCTTGTTATGTCACATTCATTTACAGTTTTTATGGCGACGCATCCCATCTACATTCTTTGTATTCCTGGTGTATAAACTTCATTGCAAGTTGTTTAATTTGTATTTTGCAAATTTAGTTATTACAGCAAAGAATTAATTTCATTTACTTCCCCTGGGTTAATATTTCCCCCAAATCTTCACAAACTTGTTTTATTTTTTCATTATTATTTTTTAAACTATTTTTACGGGCATCTTCCATACATTTAAAATTCAATCTTCATAATTCATTTTGCACATCTAATTGCTGCTTGCATGCATATTATTTCAGTTTCCTTTTAACTCTTAATATAATATGAATATTACCTTATCTAGTAAATATGATAATATCAGTCTTTGGACTTTTGCCATGTACCAATTATTTCCTTTTCCATTAAAAACGAAATTGAGCTGAATTGAATTGAATTTGAATTGAATAACAATGTAAATTGGTCAAAGGCAAGAATCAACAAAAAAGAAATATTATGCGGTAAAAACATTAAAATCTTCAAAAAAATCTCCCTTCCTTCGGAGGAGGGATTAACCCTCTCCAACAGCTTCCGCCCGCTCGGTCGCTTCGCTCCCTCGCCTCGCGCCCCCCCCCCCGCCCTGTTGAAAATTCTTGGCTACGCTAGAGAGTATGCTCTCCAATTCATCTAACAGTACCGATGCAGCAATTGTCACAGTTCAAGTGTTGTGTCTTCGAAATTAATTCGGCAGAGAAATTGCCGGAGAAATTGTCGGCGAGGCAGCTAATGTCACTTTATTGTCGAAATAATTTGGCCAAGCATAATTCGGCGGAGCAAATGTCGGCTGAGGATAATGTCGGCGGAGCAAATGTCGTTGTTTCGGAGCATATGTCGGCGGAGCATATGTCGGCGGAGCAAATGTCGGCGGAGCAACTGTCGCGGAGCAATTGTCGCGGAGCACTTGTCGGAATTTTAGGAGCAGTTGTCGGCAGAGCATATGTCGTGTCACTCTAGGGTATCTGAACATTCTTCATTGAAAAGAGGTCTATAGGTAATAATCATGAGATTCATTTCCACTATTTTTTTCATTATCAATTATAGGTATCATGATTATAATGATGACAGTAGAAGTATCATTTTTATCATGTTTATGATCATTACTACCATTCCACTACCACGACTACTACTACTATCATTGTTATTGTATTGTCATTATTGTTACTTTACTATTATTATTATTACTATCACTGTTATCATTATTATTATCATTATTATTATTATTATTATTATTATTATTATTATGATTGTTGTTGTTATTATTATCATGTATTATTGTCATCATTACAACCATTACTCTGCCTATATTAACAGACCGTTGCGGAAGAGATGTTTCATTACTTGACTGATGTAACGGAGTCGTTTCGGTTGGATACTGATAGAGCAATAGAGAACCAAGTCTGCATCAAATACACTCTGGAGCAGAGCATGATAATTAATATCGAGTTTGTTATCGACATCAGTGGTAAATTTACAATCCTATCCAACTAAGTGGAAAAAAATTATGTATTGTAACCAATCAACAAATGAAAAAGCTTTCTTCCGAAAGGCGCTAAATCCATTTTGGAGAGAAAAATCCATGTGTTTCTCCTGAGTTTGTATACGTGTCAATGGAAGCCACTAACTCTTTCATATATTTCTTGATAACTTTGCTTCAAAATTTTAGTCGTAGCAAAAATACTCAAGTTGAATAACACAATGACGTTAAGAACTCCACTTTGATAAAAACTTGCTACAGCACCTTTTGGAAGCAAGCTCTTCATTTGATAAACATGATAAAGGACCTTTTTTCTGAGTAAATACTTAAAGGGAACTTGAAATATGATTATGATTTTTTTTTATAACACGGTAGTTTTTTTCCCCAAATATCTACAGGGCCTGTAAATGGACAGGCCAATTACATTACATTCATGTAACTTAAAAGGTGTTTATCCGAGTTCTTGGGAAAGTGTTATCACACTTTCCCTGCTCTGATGCTCATAAAAGGTCTTTAAATCGCTTGATTAAGAAAAATGGTTATTTTACCTGACTGCTTAAAGAAGCATATGTATGCTTGTTAGTAAGCAACCAGGGGTTCGACGGCTTTAAGTCCTCTTCGAGGGACTTGTATTAAGGATTAATACCTTATCAAAGGGGATTAGTGCATTCACCTGGTTTCGAACCCAGGTACTGCCGGTTATGAGGCTACTGCTCTACTTGTACTACATGTCGTACTACTGCTTTATATTGGAGACATAAGGATTTAAATTGGAATAGTAGGTCTGGTGAGTTTTTATCTAATCCTTTATGACGGATAATTATTGCTGCACATGTCGAGATTTTGCTATGATATATAGGATTGTGAAACAGTAGCATTGATTTGGATTTGCTCAGTCCCACATGAACATTTCTCATTATGCTACCTGTACTTGCATCAGTTTGCTTGATAGCTACGGTACTGAGGTTTACACTCCCCCAGTTACCCACTATGGAATACCTTAAATTTCAACCTGACTGAAAGAATCCGCTTGTTACATCACGACCTAGCAACGGATACACTAACACCAGCTGAAGCGGGTGACCGCTTTTCAGTGATACTACAAGAATTCTTTGATGAGATCCCAGAGTTTGTCAACAAACCAAAATGTAAACAATTCAGCGAGTCTGCAGGTTCCCCCAAAAGTGGCTTCTTTCATGTAACTGGTATGCATGAACGGAACAGGGTATGCATATTTAACGAGTTTGAACCTGTCAGAACACTACTTTCAAATTTGCCCTTGCTGCTCTAATACTTTATCAAATTTGATGTTTTTGGTATCTATGTAAAGACGATTAAACAATCACTTATTTCATGTATTTGAATTTAATGAAAATTTTGGGAAAAGAGGTGAAATTCTTGATCAAAAAAGCGATATAAAAATGATTTTTTTCGCCTGCCAAAAGTTGCCATTTTGTAAGGCTTTTTGTAAATGAGCCCAAATAATTTTCACATGGCCACAAAGCTGAATGTCTATGCTTTATGAAAATACCCATTTTAACACATGATGTAATTTAATCGGGTCAAGAGCACACTTTACACAGACCAAGTGCAATTTTCAGCCCAAAACCATAAATACTGCTCTGTGATTGGTCCATTCAGACCCCACACTCATCCTGGAATCCTAACGGTCACTTACTGAGTCACTGAAGGTCACACTCCGTGTGTGGTAATCTTTTCAAAACAACCGCGCTGGCATGTTTCTGGCCTTATTCAGCCAATCAGAACACTGGATTTCATGCTGATCAAAAAATCAAGAAATCTCGTCCTGAACTTCCTTGGGAAAAGTGTGCTCTTGACCCGATTAATAGGTGCCCCACATTAAGAACGGTATTTTGAAAAAGTACAGACTTTCAGCTTTATTTTGCTGTAAATATTATTTGGGCTCAAAATAAAAAGTTTTGCACAATCCGCAAGAGAAGTGAGAGAAAGAGAATTATGTTTTGAAACATCTTTTTCACCTTGATTTACACATATTTCCCCAAATATATTATCAAAATGAATACAAGAATGTGAAAGTGTGATCTTTACTCTTTTCAGTGGTGTATCAACCAATGATTCTACTTTATGATAAAGTAGTTAAATTCTTCCAGAAAGAAAGTCTCATAATTCATGAGATTTGACAGGGTGGAAGATTTGGCCACGAGAGCATTTACGTGAATCCTGCTTATTTGCTCATTAGCATATGACCTGCAGACTGACTGGATTCAACCGACGTGAACCGAAATCGATGGATGAGGCAAGGAAGTTGAGAAACCGCCTACGCCGGAGAGCCTTCCGTCGATCTAGCACAAAGCAGGATGTAGATCTGTTTTACGATGCTCTCAGCGCGTATACTCACCTGAAGAAGCAGAATGAAGATCAAACACGCCAGCGAAATGCCCGATACGAAGAACGATGTTTCAAATCCGACTTTTGGGAATACAGCAAAAAAATTGTAAATGGCTCATTCTACTCACCTCATATCTCCCCGACCTTCGATCGTGATGTAGCCGACGCCTACTACAAGAACAGATACGAAGCCACAGCTCCATTTGACCCTCAATATGCAGCGTGGATACGACAGCCTACTTCACCAACTTCAGATTTTAATATGAACCCAATTAAACCAAAAGATGTCAGATGTATTCTTCAAAGAAAAAGTTCGAAATCTCCTCCTGGTCCTGACAGTATGTACTATGGAATGCTTAAGAAACTTCCTTGTTCACATCATTTTGGGCAACACTTTATAGTAAACTTTTAAAAAACCCTTCCCCACCCTTGTACTGGTCACATAGTAAAGTTGTATTACTTCATAAGAAGGGAAACACCTCAGAACCGGGTAATTTCCGAATGATAGCTCTTTCCAGCATCATCGGAAAAATTTATCATCAAATCCCAGCTCAAAGATTGGAAAATTACACTCCCCTCCAAAAGTTTGGGAACACCTGCATTCAGTGTGTGTTTTTTTTAAACTTGGTAGACTTTATTGAAATTCAGGCTCAACAGCTGTATTTTTGTTTTAAAAAGTGAAGACTGTACACCAGTGTACATTTTCTCATTGATTCAAACAAATTTAAAGCTCTTAATAGACATACAGCTGCCAAAAATGGCAGGCTACCAGTCAAGATGGCATTCTCTCCAAAATGCTAACTTCTTTTATTACGTGTAGTTATTCAGAGCTTTTTACACTTATACCAGTGCACCTTCATTCATTTTGCCTTTTCACTTTGGCCTAGTCAGAAGTCAGACACAAAAATAAAATAAAACAATACTCAATGTTTCACTTGTACAGAAAACTTATTTTTTTATTGTAATTCAATAAACATAATATACAATAAATAATATTTTTTTGAATAAACACAATAAAAATTAAAAGGGCGTCATTTTTCTTCTTTATCATGGAAACTCGTTATTGTGAACAACTTCAGTTTATTCTTTGTTTTTGTGATACCGTAACAAACAAAATAAATCTTAAATGAATATAACTTTGCGCATGTCTTTGTTTTTCATAGTGTTCCAATTAGACTGCCTTCTCAACAAAGAATCCTCCTTTGACAGCAATAACAGCATGGCACACTCTTGGTATCCTGTTGGCCAAGTTGTTGAGGGAGTCACTGGAAATACCCTGCCATGCCTTCTGTAGAATCTCCTACAGATGAGTCTCACTTGTTGGGCAAATTTCTCGAACCTTCTGTCTAGTTCTTCCCAAAGCAGCTCAATGGGGTTGAGATCTGGGGACTGGGGCGGCCAATCCTTGATTTCCAGGACTCGTTTCTCTTCTTTTTTCTTCAAGTAGTCTTTGCATAGTCTTGACGAGTGTTTGGGGTCATTGTCCTGCTGGAAAACAAACCTTTCTCCGATCAGGCGTTTCCCCGAAGGGATGGCCTTCCACTGTAGGATGGAATGATAGCCGTGCTGGTTGAGGATACCCTCTACTCTGTGCAAGCTCCCAACTTTTCCTGCAACAAAGCAACCCCAAACCATGTCATTTCCGAACCCAAGTTTCACAGTTGGCTTGATGCACTGTGGTAGCATCTTTTCTCCCTTTCGTCGTCTCACATAGGTCACACACGTCTCTTGCTGCCAAACACCTTGAACTTTGATTCGTACCTATGTGAGACGACGAAAGGGAGAAAAGATGCTACCACAGTGCATCAAGCCAACTGTGAAACTTGGGTTCGGAAATGATATGGTTTGGGGTTGCTTTGTTGCAGGAAAAGTTGGGAGCTTGCACAGAGTAGAGGGTATCCTCAACCAGCACGGCTATCATTCCATCCTACAGTGGAAGGCCATCCCTTCGGGAAAACGCCTGATCGGAGAAAGGTTTGTTTTCCAGCAGGACAATGACCCCAAACACTCGTCAAGACTATACAAAGACTACTTGAAGAAAAAAGAAGAGAAACGAGTCCTGGAAATCATGGATTGGTCGCCCCAGTCCCCAGATCTCAACCCCATTGAGCTGCTTTGGTAAGAACTAGACAGAAAGGTTCGAGAAATTTGCCCAACAAGTGAGACTCATCAGTGGGAGATTCTACAGAAGGCATGGCAGGGTATTTCCAGTGACTCCCTCAACAACTTGGCCAACAGGATACCAAGAGTGTGCCATGCTGTTATTGCTGTCAAAGGAGGATTCTTTGATGAGAAGGCAGTCTAATTGGAACACTATGAAAAAACAAAGACATGCGCAAAAGTTATATTCATTTTAGATTTTATTTTGTTTGTTACGGTATCGCAAAAACAAAGAATAAACTGAAGTTGTTCACAATAATGAGTTTCCATGATCAAGAAGAAAAATGTCGCCCTTTCAATTGTTATTGTGTTTATTCAAAAAATATTATTTATTGTATATTATGTTTATTGAATTACAATAAAAAATCAGTTTTCTCTACAAGTGAAACATTCAGTAGTGTTTTAACTATTTTTGTGTCTGACTTCTGACTAGGCCAAAGTTAAAAGGCAAAATGAATGAAGGTGCACTGGTATAAGTGTAAAAAGCTCTGACTAACTACACGTAATAAAAGAAGTTAGCATTTTGGAGAGAATGCCATCTTGACTGGTAGCCTGCCATTTTTGGCAGCTGTATGTCTATTAAGAGTTTTAAATTTGTTTGAATCAATGAGAAAATGTACACTGGTGTATAGTCTTCACTTTAAAACAAAAATACAGTTGTGCTATAAGCTTGACTTTCAATAGAGTCTACCAAGTTTAGAAAAAAACACACACACTGAATGCAGGTGTTCCCAAACATTTGGATGGGAGTGTATGTAACAGAAAACAATTTGATTGATTCAACAATCCAGAAAGGTTTTCTGCATGGCATGTCAGGCTGCTTAGATCATAATACTGTAGTCCATGAGATCATGAAACATGCCAAACACTCTCGCAGAACTGTCCACATAACTTGGTTCGATATGGAAGACCAAGAAGATTTTAATTCCTTGGGTCACTTGTTTCATACAAAACGTCATCCAATGATGTATACTTATACCTTCATTCAATGATAAACACAGCTGTGAACAACATTGATCATGCCCTTGTTGGAGAGGAGTACAAGCTGAAAATCTATGCCGATTATTTTCTTCCTTTTATTCGTTATCACCTCACCGTAAATGAAATAACCGATTCTCACCTGAAACTTCTAGATGCTTTCACCAATCGCTACCTTAAGAAGTGGTCTGGCCTTGCCAAACCTGCTACTGTTGCTTTTATCCATATGCCTGAATGTTTGAATGTCATGTCTATTTCCGATCTATACTACCAATCACATGCACTTAACTACAGTAGAATAAGACAAACTGCTGATTCTAAAGTTAACCTTTGTATAGATTCTGCATTAGAAAGAGAATCTAAATGGAAACGTAAAAAATCTAGTACCGTATGTAGTGACGGTGTTTATTCACAAATACAAGCTGATGTCACCCTCCCCAAACTTAAACAGCAAATCAAAGAGCATTTCATTAAGGAGAGGTCAGCAACCTGGCTCACCCATGTACAAACCTTAGCTGTACAAGGAGAGTTTTTTAAACTTGCAGCGCTACAAGAAAAATCTGTTGATTGGAAAAGTATAATTTACAATCTGCTTTACAAAGTCGCACGTTTTCTTATGAACGCTCTTACCCATACACTGAACACGAATGCGAACTTAGTTAGGTGGGGGAAAATGACATCAGCTCAATTTAAAAAGTGTAACAATAGAGAGACCGTTCATCATGTTCTGAACGCATGTCCCACTGCCCTTGATGAAGGTCGCTATACTTGGAGACATGATAATATCTTACTTTATCTTTTAGAGACCATCCAGAAAGGCCTCGATGGTACATCAGGTCATGATGTGCAGATTACATCTGATCTGAATCTGGAACCATGGAAAAAAACATGGTGTATCTACAATACCATTGGAATGTACTCAGACGAATCTGATTCCTGATATTTGCGTGTTCTGGTGAAATCTAAAGAAATTGTTGATTTTGGAATTATCGGTCCCCTTTGAAATAAATACACACAAAACTCATGAATATAAGGAAACAAAATATGCCCCGCTCATTTCAGGCATAGAATCAAGAGGATATTGCGTACAATACTTTGCGATCGAGGTGGGATCTAGAGGATACATTTCTCCTGATAATATCAAACGACTGAAAATATTACTACGTGAATTTGACACACCAACTAAATTCCAAACTTTTCGGAACAATTTAGCAAAATTAGCCGTGACATCATCATTCGTAATTTACTATGCTAAAAATCAAACAAAATGGGAAACTCAGATTCCTCTGCGTGTATCAGTATGAGGGCGTAGTAAAAGTGTGAGTAAGACCAGGTGTGGAGATTCAAAACGATTTCTCAGATTTTTAATTCTCACATATAATTAAAAAAAAAAAATAATATATGAAGAAAAATAATAGCCTAGCCTCTTTTTTTCGTGGAACATATTGAACTCTGATTGCGAGATGGAACGCTATAATACGGAAAAAAAATCAGAATATTTCCTGTCGGACTATTTCAAGATGGGGTGATTTAGAATTAAAGCTTATATCTGATGTTTTTGTATCATATTCTGTAATTTGTAGAAACCAAAAGAACCTATATAGGGGTGTATATTTCTTATGCCTTATGATGGTTAAAATGTTTTCTTTTTCTTTTTTTAAAAAAATTAATTCCCAATATTTGTTACTTTTCATGTTATCTGCCCTGCATATGTCAGTAATCTAGCCAAGTCCTGGGCTTTTATTGTAATCTGTTTGTTTCTGTGCTTTTCTTATGTCAAACTCTGTTCCTTTATTGTTTTCAATAAAGTGATGTATCAACAACAGAGCCACAGCGCCAACTCTAATTTGTTCATTCACTCTTGAAACAATCTCCAGAATATCGAACAAGTTGAAATTAAAAGTTCAAGTGGCAGTGAAGTGGCAGTAGAAAAGCTGTGCTTGTAACGATGTAGATATTATAATATTATTATTCTTGAAGATTTGACAGTTAATTTCTCTTTTATTGAAGGAAGTGTAAGCGCTGAGCGTGCCGACTCCTCTCCGTCGAGCAACCAGACTAGGTATGGTCAAATTCTTTTTTTCTTGAAGGTCATTGCTCCCCTCATGAAAATCGACTTTTTTCTTTTCACATGTTTCAAGTGACCTCGGTTTCTGTTTAGATAACTCAGTTATAAGCTAAGGCGAATTAACCTGTATCACTGCCAACATGCCAAGAACTGCATTAATACCGGATACTTTTCTTATTGCTGCCCCACAGTTTTGGAATTCCCTCTCAATAGGTTATCTGACATTTTAAAAAGTAAAATGATTACTTAGAATGGTTGATTAGTTTTCCTTGGCTATGTGACAACCTCATTTTTGTTTCTGTTTTTTTTTTCATGACATATTCAAGTTTGCTTTAGCTTAGTTTATTCATAAATTGCATAAATTTATAATTCTATTTTGCCATTGTTTCCAGGAGGCGCGGAGCGTTTTTAAAAGTGGGGGGGGGGGGGGGGGGGGCTGAGCACGCGAGGAAGCTTAATCATTGCCGCCTTATTGTATAAAGGCCAACGTTCTACTTAAAAAGAGAGGGCTGCAGCCCTCCCCCCCCCCCCGGGTTCCGCGGCTCCTGGTTTCCATGGTTTCCACAAGCTTTCCTTGTTTACTGATGCCTGTCTCCACCATCAGTCTCACATGATATAAAGCAGTCATTCTGTACTTGTTTCCGGAACATGCCTCTGCGCTTTGGTTTCTTTATAATAGTCATATTATTTTGCTTTGTTATTAAGTGATACTATAAAGCATGAAAATGAGTGAAAATTATGTAGAGAATAAAAGGTAGCCTACAAAAATGGAGATGGCACGAAAAGAGGCGTAAAAATGAAAGATCCATGCTGTTCATTGCATTGGTTTTTTTTTCCGATGTGCCTTCTTGTGTCTGTTCTTGGCATATACCAACCGATTAAATTCGATTTTGTCACTAAATTCTGTAAATTGTTTTAAGGAATGGAAATGGATGGGCTAAAAAAAAAAGACAACCCTCCGATCTTTTAACTGTATAATGTGTATATATGAACTAATACGTACTCTCATAATTATGTATATGTATATTTTTTCTATGTAGGAACAGAAAACACGATGACCTTCATCCCAACAATTAGGTTTATGACCATGATGACCGTTCAATCTTCATTTAATATTTCCTAGGCAAACGGAGCTCGCGTAGTGAGCTAGCTTTGGAAAGAAAGAGTAGAAAAAGTTATCCTTATTGCTTTAATGTAGGGGCACCGTTCCTTCTAATTAAATTTTTGGGAGGTGCTGTGCCCTTCTTGTCCCCTGCTCCACTGCCCCACATTGTAAAGCCGCTCTGATTTTTTGGAGCTATTGGTAAATGACTCTTTTGAGAACTTTAGGGTTTGAGGACTTTAAGGAGCTTAAAGTAGGTGAAAAGGAAATTTTAAAAGAAGAAGAAATGGCAGAGAGAAAAGAGGCGTTAATTAGACTTTTAAAAAGGGGTTATCAGATTTGAAGGGGCACTTATCAGAAGGAGAATTGTACAATTTTAAATGAAAAAGGGAATGAAAATGGGCACTTATCATAATCAAACGAGACACTCATCAGAAATTAAAAAGACATAAAAGAGAGACTTATGATTAGAAAGGGCATTAAATCGTTAGGAGAGGTGGCATTTACTAGAAAGGAAAAGATGCACTTTTATCAGAAATCATATGGGCAATGTATCAAGTTTTAAAAAGTGTCTCTTGCCCGAATGGAAAAGGGACGCTATCAGAAAACAAAAAGGGCCCTTATTGTGCTTATCTCACATTAATAGACGGAGAAATTGGACATACTAGAAAAAAGGAGCACTTATGAGTAGTAAAATGAGGGCATGTATTAGATTTCAAATGGGGCACTTTTAAGAGGTGAAAAGGGGCACTCTGCAGAAGAGGAATTGTACTATAAAAAACGAAAAGAAGCAGTCAACGGGGGCAATAATTACATTTGAAAATGGACATGCATTTGAAGTGAAAGGCGCACTCATTCTCAGAAGGGAACCTAGCGCTAAGAAAAAGGGAAAATGACACTAATCAGGCATAAAAAGGGCGTGATTATGGGTTTTAAGAAGGGTAACTTATCTGAAACGAAATGGGGCACTTATTAAAAAACGAAATGGCTCTTATTAACAAAGAAAATTGACCCTTATAAGATAAAAGAGGGCACTGAACAGGCTTGAAATGGTGCATTTTTCTTGGGTAAAAAGGGGCACTGTGACCCCCTGCCCCCCACCCCGGAGCGCCGGCCTCTGCAGTGAGACAATATTTATAACCAAATGATTAGGAATGGGATGGGTTATGCTGTAATACTTCATCAATAGTAATTTTCAGTAGAAACTGGAAGGTTTATGGGCATAGAAGGATTTTTTTCTTGAAATTGAAAGTAATGTACATGTATTAGATGCAACAGGTAAAGGGTTGCTATATTTTACTATACCATATTCTTTTTTTTTTAATTCTGATGTAGGAGTGATCTTAAAACAGACAGGAAACTAGATAATCTAGCAGAAAACATGCCTCCAGCAAAATATAACACGCTGTGCACAGGGCTGGGTATCACCTACAACGAGGCAATGGGCGTCCTCGTTGATTCTGCACGGATTCATCGGATAGCTGTAAGGGAATGTCTAGCAAACTGGAAGACCAGAACTGGGGGCAGTCTGGACGATCTCAAGGACATTCTCATAGAGGCAGAGCTCAGAGATCTGCTGAAATATTTGTGATATGAAAATGAAGAGGCCACTCTACTTGTAGGCAACACATCTCCTTCATAGATACTTTTCAATTTCTTTAAATACTGCAAAGTCCGATCTTGCCTTTAAATAATCAATGTTGCTACACGTCACGAGATGCTTTAAAGATTGTAGGTATAGGAATCGTTCTATTTTGTCCTTGTTTTAACAGCCGTTCTTTGTCCATAAGTTGGCACGTTTGAAGACTAAAATCTCCGACCAAAATTCACAGTAATATTGCGTGCAGAATATAGGTTGTTAATCTTGATGGCCAAGTAGGTCCTATTTTAATCCAGTCAGGAAGAGATCTCATATGTCCACCACTTTGTAGCAACGATGGTTTGTAAACGCTATGTTTGCTTTTACATTTTGACATGAGTCATGATCGAAAGCTGTTAAGTGGATATCAACAGTTATAATTATTTATAATTATCATGCTGACAGTCGTTCAAAGAAAATTAAGTGTTGGATGCCCGTATCCTGAAACTCTCGGAACATCTCACACCCGATCTATTCTACCACCTTCAGTTGCTCTGGGCATTGATTACATTATCGCTGAAGGTATCAGGACAAAGACGACGGATATATCGCATCAGTTCATGCACCTCCTCCAGAAATGAAAAGCCGAATCACCAAGAACCTTGGAGGAACTGAACGATGATCTCGTCAGCGCTAATGTAGTGGGTGTTTTAACAAGTACCTATAACTGTCATGTTCAGAAGGAAGAACTTTTCCTAGGATCAAATTATTCAAAACTTGGACTTCGAGATATAGTCAAAATAGATAATGTAAGCAGGTTCGTTTAAATCATATTCCATGATCAATGGAAATATTTTACCTGGTAGTGCATTTATCTTTAATTGAATGCTTGATAAAAGCAGGATGTACAGTTGCAATACTTAACGGAATGATGAAATGATGAATGATGAAATTCCATTAAGTTAATTCGTTGATGCGATTTAAAAATTGTTCCTGTTATTGATGGCTCTCGGCCGATGACACTGCAAGGATCAATCCTTTGGGACAAAGCAGTACCCATCTCTGCCTGGAGTTCCCCAGAATTCCTGGATACGGTGGAAAGTTGCTTGGATTGGAGATGAGCCCCTCCTATGTATACGTAGAGAAAAGGTACTAGTTGTGCAACCGTAGAACTTGCAGTAAAACGACAGACGAGCTGTGGTCGTGATCGAGGGACGGGGAGGCGATCAAAGACGGAATATGAAGACTTTTCATGCCCAAGCTCGTATCAGTCTCATACCTGTTGTAAATCTGCCCAGCTAAAAATAAGGGAATGAATAAATAAGTAAATGAATCTTTGAAGAGAATCTGGTGTTCTTGGAGGAGCTGAAAGGTAATCTCTGACCTTTCTCAGTGTGTTGATGTCGTTTTGGAAAAAAAATATAACACAAATGCTCCTTGAAAAGGATTTCTGCTCACATGCCATCGTAATGATAGGAAATAGCTTGAACGTTCAGCCTGAACATTTGTGTGTAATCCCATTTACCCAATTATTTATATGTATAGTACATGTGCTTTTCAATAAAATAATGAATAATAATAATAATATCGTCTTATTCACCAGGGTAGCCACTTCAGTTTTTCAACTGCTCTACCAGCGGGCCCCGCATAACATAATATGTTATTACTATCCTTCTCCATTCAAATATGCCGAGAACTCGTCATGATTACAAGATTTGTTTTTATGTCGATTTTACGACGGAGGTAGTAACCTGATTTTTAGAAAAAGTTTTTCTTTTAAGCAAGGCGACATAATTTGAATGAATTTGATAACGCAGACATTTTAAGTATGTAAGTATATGTATACACCGTGGTAATTATATAATAAATATCAGTGTACTAGGTAAACATGAAAATCTACATATGTTAGTGGATTAAATAGTCTTGTTTATCGCGCGTACTTACCCAGAGCAGCAAATTGAATTTAGAATACATTGTTTATGATTTCGTTTTATAAATATATATCCATGTGTAACTAGAATGAAGAAAAAAAAAAGGTGGCGTGCTTCCATAATTCTATAATTATTTTTGTTTCTCGCCATATAAGCCCGTTAGGATTTCCTGTCATATTAAGGACAGATGAATAATTACCTGATTTTAGCAAAGTCTTTTAAGGAAGTTGATGAAATCTGAATAATTTCATTTTGACTGCATTATTGTTATAGTATTTTACATTTCAAAAATCCATTTACATATATATATGCATGGTAGCTTGCTTTTTAGTACATATTTCAACTACTTGAAATATGGTTGTTAAGTAATGTTGCTGTCTGCTGATTCATTTCGCTGCGTATAATTTATCGACTTTGATCGTGTTTTGTTTCATATATTCACATCTTGAATTTCTAATCTCCAGAAATGGTTTAGATTTTATTTTAAGACAGTCGTTCCATTCATTATACGCTGTACTTACTGGGCCTAACTGTTGAAAAGTTTTGGTTGAATGACTCATTTTATCAGCATACTGAACTTAAAACAGATTTCGGGTAGGGTAGTAAAGTATTCTGCATATTCACAACATAAACGGTAATGGTCTTCCACTGGGTTCTGCCTTCAGTGTTTGCATTTTAGGGTGATTTTGCGAACATTCTGATTTCTTTCTCAAAACAATGCAATACATTTTCATTTCTGTTTCACGAATGCTTGATTTTATTCTGAAACATGGATATCAATTAAAGTACGCATGACATTTTTGTGGGATTAAATGTGACTAAACATAATATATTGTTAATAGTACCTGAACACCTTACTTCAAAGTGAAGGTGTAATTTGTAAATGCCATACATTGTATATATTGTTATATTTCATCAGAGATTTGCAAATATTTTGCTTATATTGTGTTGTCAAGCAGCACAATCATTGCTTGTTTCGCATTACAGAACTGGTCATGATTACAAGATTTCCTTTTATGTTGATTTTACGACGGAGGTAGTAACTTGATTTTTAGAAAAAGTTTCTTTTAAGCAGGGCGACATAATTTGAATGAATTTCATTATGCAGTTAAGTATATAAGTATATGTATACACCGTGGTAATCATGCTATTACAATGGTGTCTGTGTATATTTTGTTGTGAATGATATCTATACATCATCGTGAATTTCTTATCTACAGAGCTGGTTGACATTGTATATCAAGCTAATCCTGCGTCCCCTCATCATTGTACTAGGTAAACTTGAAAACAATGAAGACAAAAAAAAAAATGGTGGCGTGCTTCCATAATTCTATAATTATTTTTCGTTTCTCGCAATATAAACCCGTTAGGATTTCCTGTCGTATTTAGAATAGATGATATTACCTGATATCAGCAAAGTCTTTCAAGGAAGTTAATGAAATCTGAATATTTCTATTTTAACTACATTTTTATTCAAATATTTTACATTTCACAGATTCATTTATGTATATTTTGTGGGATGAAAATGTGACTGAACATAATATATTGTGAATAGTACCTGATTACCTTACTTCAAGGAGAAGGTGTCAATTGTAAATGCCATACATTGTATATATTGATATATTTCATCAAAGATTTGTAAATATTTTGTTTCTATTGTGTCGTCAAGCAGCACAATCATTGTTCGTTCCGCATTATACAGCAGTCGTCATGATTTCAAGATTTCCTTTTATGTTGATTTTACAACGGAGGTAGTAACTTGATTTGTAGAAAAAGTTTTTCTTTTAAGAAGAGCGACATAATTTGAATGAATTTGATTACTCAGATATGTTTAAGTATATAAGTATATGTATACACCGTGGTAATCATGCTATTATAATAATGTCTGTGTAAATTTTGTTGTGAATGATATGCATATACATCATCGTGAATTTCTAATTTACAGAGCTGGTTGACATTGTATATCAAGCTTATCCTGCGTTCCCACATCAGTGTACTAGGTAAACTTGAAAATGTACATATGTTAGTAGATTAAATAGTCTTATTTATCGCGCGTACATACCCAGAGCAGCAAATTGAATTTAGAATACATTGTTTATGATATCGTTTTATAAATATATATTCATGTGTAACGACAATGAAGAAATAAAGTTGCCGTGCTTCCATAATTCTATAATTATTTTTTTTGTTTCTCGCCATATAAGCCCGTTAGGATTTCCTGTCATATTTAGGACGGATGATTAATTACCTGATTTCAGCAAAGTCTTTTAAGGAAGTTGATGGAATCTGAATATTTTTCTAAACTACATTATTATTATCATTATTATTATTATTATTATTATTATTATTATATTTTACATTTCACACATTCATTTATGTATATGCATGCTAGCTTACATTTTAAGATATATTTCAACTACTTGATATACGGTTGTTAAGTGATGTTGCTGTGTGTTGATACATTTCACTGCGCATAATATGTCGACTTTGATCGTGTTTGTTTCATTCATTCAAATTTTGAATTTCTAATCTCCAGAACTGGTTTGGATTATATTTTAAGACGATCGTGCCATTCATTACACACTGTACTTACCGTGCCTAACTTTTGACAAGCTTTTAATGGTTGAATGACTCGTTTTATTAGCATTTTTGTGGGATTAAAATGTGACTGAACATAATATATTGTGAATAGTACCTGAACACCTTACTTCAAAGTGAAGGTGTAATTTGTAAATGGCATAAATTGTATATATTGTTAAATTTCATCAAAGATTTGCAAATGTTTTCTTTCTATTGTGTCGTCAAGTAGCACAATCACTGCTCGTTTCGCATCATACAGAACTCGTCGTGATTTCAAAATTTCATGTCCTTTTAATTTTACGACGGGGTAATAATTTGATTTGAGAAAAGTTCTTCTTTTAAGCAAGTCGACATAATTTGTATATATATAATTACGCAGATTATTTTTAAGTATATAAATATATGTATACACCGCGGTAATCATGCTATTACAATGGTGTCTGTGTAAATTTTCTTGTGAATGATATGCCTATACATCATCGTGAATTTCTAATCTACAGAGCTGATTGGCATTGTATATCAAGCTAATCCTGCGTTCCCACATCAGTGTACTAGGTAAACTTGAAAATGTACATGTTAGTAGATTAAATAGTCTTATTTATCGCGCGTACATACCTAGAGCAGCTAATTGAATTTAGAATATATTGTTTATGATATCGTTTTATAAATGTATATCCATGTGTAACGACAATGAAGAAAAAGAAAGGTGGCGTGCATCCATAATTCTATAATTATTTTTGTTTCTCGCCATATAAGCCCGTTAGGATTTCCTGTCATATTTAGGACAGATGATTAATTACCTGATTTCAGCAAAGTCTTTTAAGGAAGTTGATGGAATCTGAATATTTTTTCTAAACTACATTATTATTATTATTATTATTATTTTTATTATAATTATTATTATATTTTACATTTCACACATTCATTTATGTATATGCATGCTAGCTTACATCTTAAGATATATTTCAACTACTTGATATACGGTTGTTAAGTGATGTTGCTGTGTGTTGATACATTTCACTGCGCATAATATGTCGACTTTGATCGTGTTTGTTTCATTCATTCAAATTTTGAATTTCTAATTTCCAGAACTTGTTTGGATTGTATTTTAAAATAATCGTTCCATTCATTACACACTGTATTAATGTGCCTAACTTTTGAAAAGTTTTTAATGGTTGAATGACTCGTTTTATTAGCATTTTTGTGGGATTAAAATGTGACTGAACATAATTAATCGTGAATAGTACCTGAACACCTCACTTCAAAGTGAAGGTGTAATTTGTAAATGGCATACATTGTATATATTGTTATATTTCATCAAAGATTTGCAAATGTTTTGTTTCTACTGTGTCGTCAAGTAGCACAATCACTGCTCGTTTCGCATCATACAGAACTCGTCGTGATTTCAAGATTTCCTTTTATGTTGATTTTACGACGGGGTAGTAATTTGATTTGAGAAGAGTTTTTCTTTTAAGCAAGTCGACATAATTTGTATATATTTAATTACGCAGATTATTTTTAAGTATATAAGTATATGTATACACCGTGGTAATTATGCTATTACAATGGTGTCTGTGTAAATTTTGATGTGAATGATATGTCTATGCATCATCGCGAATATCTTATCTACAGAGCTGGTTGACATTGTATATCAAGCTTATCCTGCGTCCCCACATCAGTGTACTAGGTAAACTTGAAAATGTACATGTTAGTAGATTAAATGGTCTTATTTATCGCGCGTACTTACCTGAGAGCAGCAAGTTCAATTTAGAATACATTGTTTAAGATATCGTATATATCCATGGGTAACTACAATGAAGACAAAAATGGTGGCGTGCTTCCATAATTCTATAATTATTTTTCGTTTCTTGCAATATAAACCCGTTATGATTTCCTGTCATATTTAGGACAGATGATTAATTACCTGATTTCAGCAAAGTCTGTTAAGGAAGTTGATGGAATCTGAATATTTTCTATTTTAACTACATTTTTATTATTAGAATCTTTTACATATCACACATTCATTTATGTATATGCATGCTAGCTTACATTTTAAGATATATTTCAACTACTTGATATACGGTTGTTAAGTGATGTTGCTGTCTGCTGATACATTTCACTGCGCATAATATGTCGACTTTGATCGTGTTTGTTTCATTCATTCAAATTTTGAATTTCTAATCTCCAGAACTGGTTTGGATTGTATTTTAAGACGATCGTGCTATTCATTACACACTGTAGTTACTGTGCCTAACTTTTGAAAAGTTTTTAATGGTTGAATGACTCGTTTTATTAGCATTTTTTGTGGAATTAAAATGTGACTGAACATAATAAATCGTGAATAGTACCTGAACACCTTACTTCAAAGTGAAGGTGTAATTTGTAAATGCCATACATTGTATATATTGTTATATTTCATCAAATATTTTCAAATGCTTTGTTTCTATTGTGTCGTCAAGTAGCACAATCATTGCTCGTTTCGCATTATACAGAACTCGTCATGATTTCAAGATTTCCTTTTATGTTGATTTTACGCGGAGGTAGTAACTGGTTTTTAGAAAAAGTTTCTTTTAAGCAAGGCGACATAATTTGAATGACTTTGATTACTCAGATATGTTTAAGTATATAAGTATATGTATACACCGTGTTAATTATGCTATTACAATGGTGTATGTGTAAATGTTGTGAATGATATGTCAATGCATCATCGCGAATATCTTATCTACAGAGCTAGTTGACTTGTATATCAAGCTAATCCTGCGTTCCCATATCAGTTTACTATAGGTAAACTTGAAAAAGTACATGTTGGTAGATTAAACATGTTAAATGGTCTTATTTATCGCGCATACTTAACAGAGCAGCAATTTGAATTTAGAATACATTGTTGATATCGTTTTATACATCCGTGTGAACCTACAATGAAAACAAAAAAGTGGCGTGCTTCCATAATTCTATAACTATTATTCGTATCTCTTCCTACAAACCTGTCGGGGCAGAGGTATAATTACCTGATTTCAGCAAAGTCTTTTAAGGAAGTTGAAGAAATCTGAATGATATCTATTTTGACGATACAATTATTTATTTTACATTTCACAAATTCATTAATGCCTATGCATGCTAGTTTAACTTTTAAGATATATTTCAGCTACTTGATATACGGTTGTATATGTAATGTTGTCTGCTGATATTTTTCGATGCGCATATTGTATCGAATTTGATCGTGTTTATTTTACATATTCAAATCTTGAATTTGTTATCTTCAAAACTGGTTTAGGTTTGTTTTAAGACAATCGTGCCATTCATTTTATGCTATACTTACCGTGTCTAACTTTTTAAAAGTTTTTGTTGAATGACTCGTTTTACTAAAATCAAAACAGATTTAAGGTAAATGTTATAGTAGATTAAATGGTCTTATTTATCGCGCGTACTTACCCAGAGCAGGAAATTGAATTTAAGATACATTGTTTATGGGATCGTTTTATATATTCATGTGAACACCCAACGCAGGCATTTGATGATGACTTTTTTTTAACCTTATGATTTCTTTCTCAAAGCAATGTAATACTACATTCCGGATAACACAGTCATTGTTCGCTTCGCATTATACAGAAGTCGTCGTGATTACAAGATTTCCTGTCAGTTGATTTTACGACGGAGGTAGAAACTTGATTCTAGAAAAGTTTTTTCTTTTAAGCAAGTCGACATAATTTGAATAAATTTGATTAGGTACATATTTTCAAGTATATGTATACACCGCAGTATATGCTATTACAATGGTGTCTGTGTAAATTTTGTTGTGAATGATATGCCTATACATCATAGTGAATGTCTTATCTTCAGAGCTAGTTGACATTGTATATCAAGCTAATCCTGCGTCCCCACATCAGTGTACTAGGTAAACTTGAAAATGTACATATGTTAGTAGATTAAATAGTCTTATTTATCGCGCGTACTTACCCAGAGCAGCAAATTGAATTTAGAATACATTGTTTATGATATCGTTTTATAAATATATATCCATGTGTAACGACAATGAAGAAAAAAAAAGGTGGCGTGCTTTCATAATTCTATAATTATTTTTGTTTCTCGCCATATAAACCCGTGAGGATTTCCTGTCATATTTAGGACAGATGATTGATTACCTGATTTCAGCAAAGTCTTTTAAGGAAGTTGATGGAATCTGAATATTTTCTATTTTAACTGCATTTTTATTATTATAATATTTTACATATCACACATTCCCTTATGTATATGCATGCTAGCTTACATTTTAAGATATGTTTCAACTACTTGATATACGGTTGTTAAGTGATGTTGCTGTCTGCTGATACATTTCACTGCGCATAATTTGTCGACTTTGATCGTGTTTGTTTCATTCATTCAAATTTTGAATTTCTAATCTCCAGAACTGGTTTGGATTGTATTTTAAAACAATTTTGGCATTCATTACACACTGTACTTACTGTGCCTAACTTTTGAAAAGTTTTTAATGGTTGAACGACTCGTTTTGTTAGCATTATTGTGGAATTAAAATGTGACTGAACATAATACATCGTGAATAGTACCTTAACACCTTACTTCAAAGTGAAGGTGTAATTTGTAAATGGCATACATTGTATATATTGTTATATTTCATCAAAGATTTGCAAATGTTTTGTTTATATTCTGTCGTCAAGCAGCACAATCATTGCTCCTTTCGCATTATACAGAACTCGTCATGATTACAAGATTTCCTTTTATGTTGATTTTACGACGGAAGTAGTAACTTGATTTTTAGAAAAAGTTTCTTTTAAGCAAGGAGACATAATTTGAATGTATTTTATTACTCAGATATGTTTAAGTATATAAGTATATGTATACACCGTGGTACTTATGCTATTACAATGGTGTCCGTGTAAATTTTGTTGTGAATGATAATGTCTATGCACCATCGCGAATTCCTTATCTACAGAGCTGGTTGACATTGTATATCAAGCTAATCCTGCGTTCCTATATCAGTGTACTATAGGTAAACTTGAAAATGTACATGCTGGTAGATTAAATATGTTAAATGCTCTTATTTATCGCGCATACTTAGCAGAGCAGCAAATTGAATTTAGAATACATTGTTGATATCGTTTTATACATCCGTGTGTACCTACAATGAAAACAAAAAAAGTGGCGTGCTTCCATAATGCTATAACTATTATTCGTATTTCTTCATACAAACCCGTTAGGGCAGAGGTATAATTACCTTATTTCAGCAAAGTCTTTTAAGGAAGTTGAAGAAATCTGAATATTTTCTATTTTGACGATACAATTATTTAAATATTTTACATTTCACAAATTCATTAATGCCTATGCATGCTAGTTTAACTTTTAAGATATATTTCAACTACTTGATATACAGTTGTATATGTAATGTTGCTGTCTGCTAATACATTTCGATGCGCATACTGTATCGAATTTGATCGTGTTTATTTCACATATTCAAATCTTGAAGTTTTTATCTTCAGAACTGGTTTAGGTTTGTTTTAAGGCATTCGTGCCATTCATTTTACGCTATACTTACCGTGTCTAACTTTTGAAAAGTTTTTGTTGAATGACTCGTTTTATTAGCATACTAAAATCAAAACAGATTTAAGGTAAATGTTATAGTAGATTAAATGGTCTTATTTATACTTACCCAGAGCAGGAAATTGAATTTAAAATACATTGTTTATGGTATCGTTTTATATATCCATGTGAACACCCAACGCAGGCTTTTGATGATGATTTTTTTAAACCTTATGATTTCTGTTTCTCGAAGCATTGTAATAGTACATTTCAATTTCTGTTTCACGAATGCTTGATTTCATTCTGAAACATCGATATCAATTAAAGTCCGCGTAAGATTATTTGTGGGATTAAAATGCGACTAAACATAATATATTGTGAATAGTAATTGAACACCTTACTTTAAAGAGAAGGTGTAAATTGTAAGTGCCTTACATTGTATTTATTCATATATTTCATCAAAGATTTGCAAATATTTTGTTTCTCATGTGTCGTCAGGCAGCACAATCATTGTTTGTTTCGCATTATACAGAACTCGTCCTAATTACAAGATTTCCTGTCAGTTGATTTTACGACGGAGGTAGTAACTTGATTCTAGAAAAGTTTTTCTTTTAAGCAAGTCGACATAATTTGAATAAATTTGATTACGCAGATATTTTCAAGTACAAGTATATGTATACACCGTAGTATATGCTATTACAATGGTGTCTGTGTAAATTGAATTAGGAATACATTGTTTTTGATATCGTCTTATATATCCATGCGTAACTGTTATGAAAAATAAAGGTTACGTGCTTCTATCTTTCTGTAATTATTGTTCGTTTCTCATCATACAAACCCAATAGGATTTCATGTCATATTAAGGACAGAGGTGATTACCTGATTTTAGCAAAGTCTTTCAAAGGGAGTTGAAGAAATCTGAATAATTTCTATTCTGAATATACAATTATTTAAATATTTTACATTTCACTAATTCTTTAATGCCCATGCATGCTAGTCTAACTTTTAAGATATATCTCAACTACTTAATAGACGGTTGTATATGTAATTTTGCTGTCTGCTGATACATTTCGATGCGCATATTATATCGACTTTGGTCGTGTTTATTTCATATACTCATATCTTGAATGTCTAATCTCTAGAACTGGTTTAGATTGTGTTTTAAGTCAATCGTGCCATTCATTTTACGCTGTACTTACTTACTGTACTAATAACTTCGAAAAGTTTTGGTGGATTGACTTGTGTTTTTTAGCATACTTAAATTAAAACAGATTTAAGGTAGGCTATTAAGTAACATACACATTCACAATATGAGCGGTACTGGTCTTCCATAATTCTATAATCATTGTTCGTTTCTCATCATACAAACCCGTTAGGATTTCGTTTCATATTTAGAACAGAGGTATAAAAACCTGATTTAGGAGACTCTTGTAAGGAATTTGAAGAAATCTGAATAATTTCTATTTTGGCTATATAGTGATTTAAATAATTTACTATGTTAAGATATGGTGATGGTCATGTTACGGCGGTTTTCCTTTGTACAGTTTCATGCGCTTATAGCTGACACGATGCCTTGCAAATCGATTTTCAGAAACTTTGATCATGAGTCTCTTGTATCGTGAATGTTAATCTTGGGAATTTCTCCCCCCCCCCCCTCGAGCAATTCTACAAATTAGAGTTGTTAATTGATTGGTTGATAGATTTGGCTAAGTGTCCATATTCACCATTTAACGTCAGTAGTCGCAACAGAAATAGATAATTTTCAATATCGATGATGGACGCCTCTATCAAGCTCTTCTTAACATGACTTCAACGTTTACATAATTACTATAGGTTTTCCCGGTCAATTTCATGATTTTGTCATTCAAGTTCATATTCAATTTTCCGCATTTCACGCTCGCAGCTCTGAAGCGGCTTTCAAATATAAATTGGGTCATTCAGAGTCACTGTCCGAGCAATCAATTGTTCATTTGAGTCACTCAAATTCAAAGTAGGAGCATGTTTTTGATAAATGGGCAATCAAATTCATTTCAAGCCGGCGACCGAATCTCCTTGGTCATTCATATTCGTGAAAAGGCAACCAAGTTCCAAATAAGTGCATTCAATTTAAAGAATCATTGCATTTTAGTTAGCTTGGGGTCAATGTGGGTTTTATTTTTACTTAGTTTTTAATAAATTGGGCTTCTTTGTCAAAACATTTGCCATAATTATCATGCTTAAGTCCAGTGTTTTATGTATATGCAATAAATGCTTCCATTGAAACTGGTAACATGGAAATCATAAACATTTCATATTGCTGTTTATTTAGGCTTCTACATGAGAGATTTTGAGATCATATTGTTTGTCTGTTAGTTACTGAATTGACGCGTAGTGGTTAGTGTTGTGGTGTTATCTTTTCATGGGTGGCGTCATCAAGGAGTGTAAGTTAGAAATTATGTCGTTATGTTGTTGAATTATTGAAGTATACATGAAAATTTAAGGACATGATATCATTGTAAATAGGATAGGAAGAAAACTTCAGCGAGAGTCATAGTCATGATAGTGTTGTTTCAAATTTTCGACCTTTAATTAGATCATCTTCAGAAACTGAGGTAAAACTGAACATTTTGATGCCTTCTTATCCAATTGTATTAGTGTATACATAAACAGTTCTTGTTCAGTTTTACCTCAGTTTCTGAAGATGATCTAAATGCAGGTCGAAAATTTGAAGCTCAACGCTATGACTCTCATCGGAGTTTTCTTCCTGTCTTTGTATATTCACATTATCCATGGTAATTATGGATGTCATCGTAAGTGGATACAAATCCAGAAAAATAGAACTTTTGAAAAAGAATAAGCGTACTATACAGAAGCCTACGAAAATTGGATATTGTGTGTGTGTGTGTGTGTGTGTGTGTGTGTGTGTTAGGGGTGAGGGGTGTGCTGGTAGATTATGTACATTCTAAAAAGGCTTTGGTCAAAATAATCAATGTGTTGGTGAATATGTGTATGAATAAAAAAATAGTCAAAATCAACCAAAATTTTGGTACATTGATTTTTAACAAATGATTGGGTAATCATGACCATCATATTGATCAATCTTCACCAAAATTTTGGTCGGACAATAATGCACCAACACAATAGTTATTTTGACTAATCCTTTTTTGGAGTGTGTTCGTTTATCAGAAACAACCAGCTCTCGTCCCCCTCTCCCCCTCAAACCCCTTTTTTTATCTTCTCCACTAAACTGAGTGCACGAGTAGGAAATCGATCGCCTGAAAATGAAATTGAACGCCCCAAACAGCGTCATCGTGACTAGTGGGTGAATTTGAATGCATAAGCAAGAAATACAATGCTCGCATTTGGAAATAGAACGCGCATGCGTGATTTTGATTTTACGGAAAGGAAATAAGAGCGCCCATAAATGAAATTGATCGATTGGATTGTGAATTTGAAAGCCCGAATGTCTTCGCGTGCGTGCGTTGCGTGAATTGAATGCATGTTCATGAACTGGAATGGCAAAAGTATGAAAATGACCGGGAAAACCTGTATTATTCCGTGCAAATGATGAAAGGCTTTATGTTGTGTTAATTTAAACAAATTAACAATCTCAAGGGACTAAACATGAAAGACTTTCTAATTATTAAGCTAGGGATTAATCCTGCCATAAACACAAGACAGTCTAATTAATCTTATCTCTTTCAATTTGTTTGTTACTGATTATATCATACATGTACTTGTATTATATAGTCATGTTAAAATTACATTTTAAAAGGCATTTTGACCTTCCCCCATTCTTTCAGTCTTTTATATCTTTGATTAAATGAAAGTGCGCTGAAAAAAAAAATCTGGCCAATTAGCACATGATATTGAAAGATCATATGGATTGAATTATCGAAAAAGCAAAAACAAAAAAAAACAAAAAAATCTCGGATGAATTTCAGGTTATTATATAACCATACCTCTATGAACATGAGGAATAAACCATGTGAATAAATTACTATATTCATATGCATTTATTTGAATCAACTTTGATATTCCCATAACCATGGAAGCGTCATAGCAGAACAGTCAAACCAATGTTAAGCTACTGCAATGGAAACCGAAAAGATAATAACATTAAACATGTTAAAAGTCAGAATCAAAGTACTAACAAAATCGAGAAACAAATATTTCTTTTGACACTGCGAGAGGAAGACTCGATAATTGAATATAGTCTTATAATTATTAAAGGAAAACTTTGCTAAGTCAGTCACCTCTCTAACTAAAGAGCATGTAATAATCTCTAGTAAAACTTCCATTGTCGCATGCAACAAGATGACAGGCATGCATCATATTATTATGATTATTGATCATATTTTTTCCATTAGTTTTCTGCTACCCTAAGTGTACAGAACTACCTCATACATTTTACAACTTTCCCCGCATTGGGGGAATTTCTTACATGGCATTTATCGTAATAGTGACAAAGCAGACCCTAACAATGTTATAACAAAACAATAGACTGAAATCTTATCTCGAGTAGAAATCCTCAAGAATTTTCCTGTTTCATTCTTTTGCTTGCAAATCAAAATATAAACAGAATATAACAAAACAGAAGTTCTGTAATGAAATCGTCTGCTATCAAATTGAAGATTAATAATGTACAAGCTTCAGTACTGTCGCAACTCGCGCAAAAGTACTGCGAAACATGACAGCTGTCTAGTATGATAATCAATTACGTTCAGTGAAAACCAATAAGAACTTTTTACCAATTGTAGTGTCTATGTTTAGTTATAGCACAATAAAATGTCAAAAACTTAGAACGATATGAACTACAAACAGATGCAACACTCCTATGCAGATCTTGATAATGCATGACAGACTTGGATAAAGTAAAGAATTATTATCATGTACAATATAAAGAATTTGACTTAAAAAGAGTACATAGTTTTGTACTTGGATTGATGGAAAATCTAGATTTGTCACGAAGTTGTCAAAAAATGCAAAAATGCGAAATTGCTAAAGCTGAATATACAAACTATTCATCAACAGTACTTGCTTAAATGAATGCATGCATACATACATGTACATACAGATATTGACAAAGTTGATAATAAATGTAATATGCACTATTTTCATTCGGTCATTTGATGCTCCATTTATTACCAAGTGATATAGAGTTGTGAACATTATGGTGACATCAAATGTGTCAGTTCACTGCATATTTCACTGAGAATCCAACTTTGACGAAGAAATTTTCTTAATATAATCATCATAAATGATTATCTTTGATGTTGTCGTTAACGTGCGGAGCAAAAAGGCTTGGACTTGGTCGTAATTCACTTACATGATGCATGCTATTGTTCTTCACATAAAGTTATTAAAAGTTATCAACAAAAGTTGATTTTAAAGCTCAGATTATTCATACACCTTGTACACTTACATGATTAATGCACAATATTAATATTCACAAAGCAACATGCAAGCTGCAAATATTGAACAGAAAATAAGAAAGTACTATACATATTTACATAAATGCACGCTATTGACGGGGAGAGTGATGTTCAAAAACTTATTTGAAGTTTATTTTACACGAATACCCAATGTTGAAATTCAAAGGGTTATTATAAAATGCAATCCCCACAAGTGGAACATGAAGGAACAATTTATATTTTTATATTTCAGAAACACACGAAAGCATGATTTAGATATTCACTAACCATTGCTAACAGGACTGCATTATCATGAAAAACAATCTTAAAAGTGGAATATGTCAATTCATATAACGTGCATTAATGTACAATATAAAATGTATATGTTTACAAACTACTGATAAAGTGCACTTTAAACAAGTTCAATGAGAAAAAATGGAGTTCCCATGGTTTAGAGATATACACAAATGAAGACGAAATAAAAACAAAATAAATGATAAAAGTCAACATGCTCTGCAGAATGACATGACTACAAGATGCAGGTAATTTACAATTTGTCTAATGAAATCTACACAAGTGGAGTATTAAAGACGAATTCATATACTATACACACATGAATGCATGATTTATTCTCTAAGTTTTCTGGAAATGCAGTCTGCAAAAAGTGGCGTTTTAAAGAAGAATTCATATATCGTGAAGACTGCACGAATGTATTATGCAGACAGATATTCACAATATTATCATGACACGTAATCTATAAAACTGCATATCAATTAACTTTAATATACTGTACAGTTATAAAGAATAAAATAAATGTATCATATAGATATTCACAAAATTTCAAATGGAAATGCAGTTAAAATCAAAAGAACAACTTGTATAGCGAGTAAATACCAATATAGACGTTCACATAGTTATAATAATGCGCAGACTTACATGCATGCATGATACGATAGATATTCACAATATTTTTAAGACACGTTTCTGCAACAGTAAAATATCAAATAACAATTAGATATACAGTACAGCTGTAAAAAAAATTAGATGAATGTACGATATAGATATCGACAAATTTATTAACATTAGAATGCAATCTGCAAAAGCGGAAGAAATAAAAGGAATATATAGGCCTACTGTCAATGACCGTACAGACTGGTATAGAAGGTGGTGCACGATATAGAACTCCCAAAAATTAATTAAATTCCATCTTTACACAAGTGAAAAAAATGATAAAAATCAAGCTGCTTTTACAGATTTACAAAACTGAAGGATGTAGAATTTTAAAAGTTATGAAATGCAATGTACACAAGTGGAATACAAAAGAACAATTCAAATCTGTACATACATGAAAACATGATTTATACATTCACCAAGTTATGATAAAACGAAGTCTGCATTAAAAGGGGATTGCAAAGTACAAGCTTTGCTTTTTAGCATTCCCCTGCATTTTCAGCATTTATTTATAGAATTTTCTTTGAAAATAATATTGCATGAAATTCATTATTATCATGTGCATTTTTGTTGACGATATTATTTATGACGTAATTACGTTTGTTATATTATGCTGAAAATGGAAAAAAAAATAAATGAAATGAAACGAAAAATGAAAAGTGGGCCGGACTTGATGATCGATGGCGCCTCACGTAATGCCTGCTAAAAAATCCCAGTGGGCAGTACCATGCCATGAACCAGCCTAGTTGCGAATAGACGAACATTATGCCGACAGCTACGAAAAACTACTGCATGCACTGACTGAAACTATGGACCGAACACTGAAACCAGTCTCACTACCGACACTGCACTAGCACAGCGACAGCATGGCATCACACACGAGAGTGAGTGGGAGCAAACCTAAGTGTTATGTTCCCCCCCCCCCCCCACACACACACACACACCCGCACCAAAGCCCTTCGCCGAAGCTGGGAAACGGTCGTTTCATATTCATGTCTTTATGCCTGATAAGATATTGAGTCATCATGAAATGCATTCTGGAAGTTGAATAGAATTAAAAACGATTCATATACAGTACAATACAGACTCCCATGAATGTATGGTATAGAGATATTCACGAAATTATTGTTTAACGCAGTCTGCGAAAGTAGAATATAAAAGGAAATTAAAAATTCACATACCGCATACACTTTCATGAATGTATGTACGATATACTTATTTACAAATTCTTCACAAATAGAACAAGAAAAGAATCAAATCAAATCAAACCAACAACAAAAACAAACAAAAATGCTTCACATGCTGAGTAGACATTGTAGAATAACGACATAACTATTTACAAAGATATTGTATTGCGCAGTCAGCAAAAGTGGCACACAAGAAATGATTTACTTGTTGTACACACTTTAATGAATGTACGATTTACATATTTAGACATTGTTTAGAATGAGAAGAAAAACACCAACAATAAAAAAACAAACAAACAAAAAGCATGCGTCGTAGCCACCTGCAAAGCTGCAATAAAAGGTAAACAAATTTAAAAATTCACAGTCCGCAGCAGGTTATTAAACAATTTCACAGTAAGCAGGTAAGAAATCATTGTGAAGTAAATGCTTCCATTTGCCGACTTACACACAGAAAAGACTTTAAGTAGATTAATACATGAAATTCTACAAATTCCTGCAAATTATACTAAAAAAGTAATATTGTCATGAACTTTGCATTACAAGGGTTTATGATGTTTGATCTGAAATGAGAAAATCCGCCTTTCATATGCACATTGCCGATAAATATCCTCAGACCCAGGCAC
>JAPZVO010000457.1:25500-37836 GCA_029962745.1 Echinometra lucunter | reverse complement strand
CACACTAGGCTACTTCTGCCACTAGCACTAGCACTACTACTGCTGTACTACTATTACTACTGCTGCTGCTACTGTGCTGCTGCTTCTACTACTTCTACTACTACTACAACTACTACTACTAGCACAAACCAACAAAAGTTATTGGCATAGCCTATCTTAGAGTTGTAATTTGTATCAAAAGAATGTTTTCAACTTACTAATTCTTTTCAATCACCTGCAGTACTAAAAAATAGTATCCTCCAAACTGCTATAAGTTATCCTTTGGATTGTGTTGCATTGAACACTAAAGTTTGGAAGAATAATTACTACATAGCAGAAAAACTATAAAAAAAAAAAAGAAGAAGAAGAAGAAAAAAAAAACTCAGCGTGGGTAGAGTGACCCTATACTGTTAAATTTGTCTACAATGGATGGCAGCAGAGTTATACTTTATTATATTTTGGATCAGAAATTAATCCTTAAGTGACTGGCTTAACAGACCTTCACGTGATCACTGGTATTTTCAGCTATTTCAGAATGTTGGCACGAAGGTTTACTATTTGGAAAATGACGTCACTCTTATGACGACATTTTCCAAATAGTATATACTATTTGTGAAATGACGTCACAGTACGCAAAATCTATGCACGAAATGAAAATTCAGTGGGCATACGAGAGCTCGAATGCGCACCACGGGTAACTCTCGCGGTGGCACGGCTACTGCGTTTCTCAATTTCTGATCACTTTGCAGTTTATCCGTACAACGTTTAGTGTCCTAAAGCATTCGATAAGACATAAACATGAAATAAAGAATTAATCTGATGTGATTTGACTGATTTATTTAAACAAGGTAAAAACCCACTTCACATATTTGCTGATTTACAACGGGGCCGGTATCAATCAAGAAAAATGTGAATACATGTCAAACAAATATTAAATACATGCAAGAAATATAAGGGGGAAAAAAATACATGTAAAAGTGCATGCAAATCTTGATCCAAAATATAAAACAAAAATACTCTGCCATAATTTCGAATTTATGGTTAAAACTATGGGCCTCGGTGCCTCCAAATAGTACCATTCACTTCGGGGCTGCGCCCCTCAGTGAATAGTACTATTTCGGAGTCACCTCTTGCCCATAGTATTAACCAGAAACTCTCAAGGCAAAGTATATTTGTATATTATAGATCTAAGCCTATGTACCTACTTTTTTTTGGGGGGGGGGGGGGGGGGGGGAATAGGCTTCGAGCACTAAGCACAATTCTTTGTTTAATTTTAATGTCTGTGTAGGTCTATCTACAATTCTTTGCTTACTCTTAAATTAATGCTGTCATGATTTGTTACCGCACAGATTCATAATTTCAAGTGTCGGATATTTACCTTTAAGTGTTTGCATGCATGAATTTATTTGGGTTCTGCCCTTCTGCGCTGCTTTGACAAAAGGAAGCAAATGACGTGACATCTAAATTTCCCTAAATTTTAGATGATATTTCATATTAAATCTAATATGAAAAATGAAAAATTGAATAATTCATTCTTATCATTTATGTTCATTCAGAAAATAAAACATATAATATACAATGATATAGTGTATATATGTTAAACTAATATTGTTTGTATGATTATATTCATGTAGGCCTATTGTAGGCCTACTTCTTTTGGAAATGAATAAATATGATTTTGACAATTTAAATATGCTTTTCCTTCAGGCCAAATTTTATACATAAACACCTGCTTGTGAGATATGTTAGATCTGTATGCTATGGTGTATAGTAGTAGTAGTAGTAGTAGTAGCAGCAGCAGCAGCAGTAGTAGTAGTAATAATAGTAGAAGTAGTAGTAATAGTCACAGTAGTAGTAGCCTGTTGTAGCCTTATTAGCAGTAGTAGTCATATTACCCTGTAGTAGTAGCGGTGGTAGTAGCGGTAGTAGCGGTAGTAGTAGCAGTAGTAGTAGTAGTAGCAGCGGTAGTAGTAGCAGTAGTAGCGGTAGTAGTAGCGGTAGTAGTAGCGGTGGTAGTAGCGGTAGTAGCGGTAGTAGTATAGTAGTAGTAATAGTAGTAGTGGTGGTGGTGTTGGTGGTGGTGGTGTTGGTGTTGGTGGTAGTAGTAGTAGGTTGGTAATTAGTTATCATTTTGTATACATTTAAAAAAAATAATATCATCAGTAAATTTTTTTCTGTTACAGTTGAATTGAAAAGATATTTAAAAAACGGACCCTTTAACGATTATATTATAACTGCATTGTACATTTCATGTCCTTCATTGCCCAAAACAGTCGATGTAAAATGCAACCCTATAAGATTGTCTTTCTAATATACCTTTTTGTTATGTAGGCCTCTATTACAGGCCTACATTTAATGTGTAGTCAGTGTGGTGTGTGTGGTTGCACTTTTATAAACGAAAATAAGAGAAAACATCATTTTTAATTAAATAAATATGAAAATGATGTGGAGATAAGCAACCGATTGCAATCTTAAGCTGCCTGATTAATCTTATATTCTGCTTTGGCAGAGAAGAGGTACTTTCTGAGCTGCCATCCTCTTTCTTTGTTGTTTAAGCTGTTGTTGTTGTTTCTTTTTTGTCAAGTATAAGGAACAGGTATCCATCACACCACCAGCCAGTGCTTTCTTATTCTGTATTAATATTCATATTAATACCAGGTGTCCCAGAAAAAGTGGAACAGTGGATTTTCAGTACTTTACCTTCAAAAAGTATATAATCTTTTTACATCAGTGGGTAAAGCATCGTCTACCAAAGAAAATGATACCAAGATCATTGAATTCGGTTAAGTAATTTGTATTTTATGCCCGTTTCTCAAAATACAGTCCTTTTCAAATTTTTGGGCGACTGATGAGAGTAGCTTTGCGTCGGGATGGCCTTTCATCATACGATGTTTGAGGGAAGTTCATTGATGCATGTCAGCAACAAAACATGCCATACACATGTCATATGAAAGGCCATTCCCAAAACAATTCTGCCCTCCACTGTCACGAATATCATGCGAAATTAAAAAAATTAATGTATTTTAAGAAACGGGCATAGAATCAAAATTACTCTCCACCAAATGATCTTGGTATCATTCTCTTTGGTAGAAGATGATTTACCTACTAAAGTAAAACAGATTAAAACAGAGAAAAAAGCTACATGGACGCCGACGTGTAAGCAGCTAGTCTGACGGCTCTGGGCTGGCGGAAACGAATTATACATTTTCCTACTACAAATTGAGCTCATTTTGGACTGTATTCGTCAATGTACATTTCACCAAGCATTTGACTCATTTGGACTGATATCTATATACATTTTGTTGATATTTGGCTGCATATCTGAAACGAATTTGTACTCTACATCATTATGATGAAAATGATGAACTTTCTATAACTGTACTCTACCCACCATGTCCTATAACACCCGAGCGAAGCCACATCAGCCGCACGCACCAGCCACGCCCGAGCAGCCCTCCCTCAGCGAACTCAAAGCGGACATAGCCAATCTATATTATATCTATTATATATCTATATAAGATATTAATTTTAAAATGAAGTACAATTCTCAAATCTTATTACGACGGTACTGATTTATTGCTGGTTTATTTACTTTCTTTTTCTATGATTGATGTTATCTCATACCGTCACAATAACTGGCCTAACTCAGTTGCAGACGAATAGGTTACAAGCCTACTTAAACGTGTAACACACGGATAACAATCATTGTTAGTGCATATACATTAATGATGAACTTTCTATAACTGTACTCTACCCACCATGTCCTATAACACCCGAGCGAAGCCACATCAGCCGCACGCACCAGCCACGCCCGAGCAGCCCTCCCTCAGCGAACTCAAAGCGGACATAGCCAATCTATCAGACGTTCTCTGCAAAAAAATCGACGCCATGCACATCAAGATTTCTGACATTGAAGCATCGTTGAAAGATACAAGTGATCGTGCCCTGAACATCGAGCAAAACGAAATTCCTAGGCTCCGTAATGAACATAAAGCTGACATAGCTGCCATAGAGAAGAAACTTCTTATGATGGAAATATATCAGCGCAAAGCTAATCTTCTATTCTACGGAATAACGCAAAGCAAAAACGAAAATGTCTACGACAAACTGAGAAACGTCTTCATTGAGCTCGGTATGTCACCCGATGCGGCTGCTAAGATCACGATGGTTAACGCTCATCGACTTCCACGGAAACCACGAAGCACGGATGGATCGGCATCAAGCGACCAAGGACCGGACCCCATCATAGCCAAATTCGCCATAATGACGGAGCGCCAACTCATCCTCGAAGCCTACCAAGCACGCAACAAAAACACGACCGGTAGCGATGACCAAGCCGCTAGTCCCGGCGCATCCAGCTGACCACGAAGCAGGATTTCCGTCAGAACTGATCTACCACCTCCAATGAAATTCCGTAGCGGCAAGTTGTCCAACATCGCGTATCGTCTCCGCAAGGAAAAGCACCTATCGACGAAAATTTTCGTCCAAGGAACAGATGTCGTACTACAATACAAGGAAAAAAGCGCTAGAGAATGGAAAACGTATACTGACAAAGGAAATTAGTTATCTGTGAAGTATTGATGAAGTGATCATAATGAGGATTGAAACAATAACACTAACATACAATGCAACGCTGTCAAGGAAACAGAAGAGAACACTCACGTAAGAAATACTCTTCTTCTTTCTTTTTATTTCAAATTGATAAGTACTAGTTATATGACATTTATGCGAACGATATACATACATTTAAATATGAATACAAAATAAAACAGATGGCAAGTATAAATACTTGAATATCCGCTTAAAAGCGAATATTCTTTAGACTATTGAAAAGAATCGTTCTACATAGTTCTTGCATTTTAGTAAAGACACAGCCTCAAGTGGAGAAGCCATTTCATTTTTTATTTTTTAAATCTTTTCCACTGAGTGAACATTTTCAAACACCTTCACTATACCATTCTTCGTCTTACGGAATGAATCAATTTTTCTATTTTTCTTCTAACACGAAGACTTTTTGCATATTTAATGATGCATGCTAACCATGTTTTAAATAAAAAATATCAGCCTAGTTTTAAAAAAACTAGTATTTTTGCCATTTCTTGTTGCTCTTCTTGCATGATGTCGTTTTCTCATGACAAATACATGTATAGAACATTTTTCCTCTCATGAACTTCTATGTTAAAATATTGTTATACCGCATTTTAAACACTTTAACCAACTGAAACCTTTTCTTGGATTACTGTAGCTATGGATGTTATTTTGAACATGCTGAATTTGAATCTTCATTTCCATATAGCCCTATTAACTTATAATACTCTCCTTTGTATACCCTCCCGGGGATAGTCGCTAGTTTAAAGTTGAGCATAATTGTGTTTTGCCACTGTAGACCTTCTTACCTACATTATTTATGTCAACTTCTAGTGTTCAACCTACATTACGCAGCATTTTCCCCCTTCAAAAGAAAACAGAAAAGAAAAGATATTAATTTTAAAATGAAGTACAATTCTCAAATCGTATTACGACGGTACTGATTTATTGCTGGTTTATTTACTTTCTTTTTCTATGATTGATGTTATCTCATACCGTCACAATAACTGGCCTAACTCAGTTGCAGACGAATAGGTTACAAGCCTACTTAAACGTGTAACACACGGATAACAATCATTGTTAGTGCATATACATTAATGATGAACTTTCTATAACTGCATTAAAAATTGAAAAATATAGTGTTTGCAATGCATATTGATACACCACGTTTTTATCCTTTTTTATAAACAATGATTTCATAAATTAAAAACACTATATATGAACAACATTAAGAAGATGAAAAGATAATGTGATGAAAATGATATGTAAACATCAAAACCTAGAAAATTTTGAATCATGTATCGAACTAATATCTCGTGAAAACAAAGATATACACATCACGGGAGACTTTAATATTGATCTTTCCTTACCTCTAACCACATTGGCCCAGCAATTTATCAATTTATTGTCATCACTTTCCTTAAAACCCCTCAACAAACCAACCAGGATTACAAACCAAACACATACTGTAATCGATAATATTATCAGCAACGTATTAGATGACAAATTTAATGGAATAATCTATTATGATATATCAGATCATTTACCGGTATTCACAAAATGTCAAAAGGACAATCACTTACATAAACCCAGTGTTAAAGAACATATAATACGACGCAAAGAAACTAAACGTAATATAGAATCTCTAATGACAGACTTGAGTCAAGAAGATTGGGAAGATATTTATATCGAAAGAGATGTGAATAAATCATATGAAAAAATCATCCAAAAACTTCTTTACTATTATAATAAAAATGTACCTCTATCAAGAATTTACATCGAGTAAAAGGAAAAACAAACAACCTTGGATTACTCCAGCTATGATTAAATCCATATATACTCGAAATCGCTTGTACAAAATATCACTTAAATCACCTACAACCGAAAATCAAAATAAATATAAAAAGTACTGCAATAAATTAACATCTTTGATTCGATTAGCTCGCAAATTATATTTCTCTAATAAAATTGAAAACATTAAAGATAATAATAAAGCATTGTGGCAAACAATTAATGAAGCTTTAGGTAAGAAAAAGCATAATCTAAATACAATCGAATTTGAAGATAATGGGCGCAATATTCAAGATCCTAATGATATTGCTAATACATTTCATACATTCTTCACAAATGTTGGGCCAAATTTAGCATCAAAAATAGTCACCGGGGAAAACGATTTTTCGAAATACTTAAAGAACAATGTTGAACACTCTCTGTTTTTTAATCCAACAAATATCCATGAAATTTTAGAAATTATACGTTCCCTGAAATCCACTAAATCAAGCGGCCATGACGAATTAAGCGTATCTCTATTAAAGCAAATAATTCATTTCATAGTTTCCCCATTGTCTCATATTTTTAATCTGTCTCTCTCCCAAGGTATTTTTCCCGACTTACTGAAGATGGCAAAGATAATTCCGATTTATAAGAAAGATGACCCAGCCCAAATTGCTAACTGCAGACCAATTTCTTTGTTACCGAGCATTTCGAAAATACTAGAAAAAATAGTTTATAAACGATTATATACTTTCTTGAATATGAATGATTTACTAATTCCTAATCAGTATGGGTTCAGAGAGAATCACTCAACTGAATATGCAATTTTACAACTATACGACAAAATAACTGATTCCCTCTCTAAAAGAGAACATACTGTCGGAGTATTCATGGACTTATCGAAAACTTTCGACACAATGGATCATCGGATATTAATTTGTAAACTAAAGGCATATGGAGTGAGAGGGGTTGCCCTCTCCTGGTTTGAAGATTATTTGCGTAATAGACGTCAATATGTTATTTTTTAAATCTGAATCATCTAATATTTTATCAATTAAATGCGGAGTACCACAGGGCTCTATTTTAGGTCCCTTATTATTTTTGATATACATGAATGACATTGTAAACGCATCGCCACTCCTAACATATATTTTGTTTGCTGATGACACCAACATATTCTATTCACATGCCGATCTTAATATCCTTGTAACAACTCTCAATTCAGAATTAACAAAATTATCATTCTGGTTCAAATCCAATAAACTCTCCCTAAATAAAGACAAGACTAACTACATCTACTTCAAAAACATAAATTCTAAACATGTTCTCAACAACAATATTTTCATAAATGATATACCTCTCACTGAAAAGGAAGAAACAAAATTCTTAGGTGTTACAATCGATTCAAACCTAACTTGGAATAGCCATATTCGTAATATTTGCTCGTTAGTTTCTAGAGGCAAAGGCATTTTGTATAGACTAAAATACCATCTTCAACCTAAATCATTATTCATGCTCTATAATTCATTTATTCTATCCTACATTTCTTATTGTGACATAGTATGGGGAAATAACAAAACGAAAATTATGGCAATATCTCACCTACAAAAGAAAGCACTTCGGATCTGCACCCATTCACATTACTTAGCCCACACAGATCCAATATTTCATAAATTAAAAACATTACAAATTGCCGATATTCACCTATTCCAAACTGCAGTCTTTATGTACAAATTTTCGACAAATACAATTCCATTGCCTTTTTGTAATATTTTCACGTATAATAAAAATATTCATTCTTATCCCACTCGACACTCTACTGATCTCCATTTAACCAACCCCAAAATAATTCTTGCCCATAAATCGATTAGACACCATGGTCCAGATGTATGGAACAATTTACCTCCCAGCATAAAACATTCAGCATCACTTTATTCTTTCAAAGCACTAATGAAAAAATATCTTATATCCAAATATTTGTAAAAGTGACCAGTTCTAGAAAAAAAAAATAAAAAACAAACATACATATTGCTAACCGTTCACAGGCACTCACCCACTTGCACGCAATTGCACAACAACTATTCTTTTTTTTTTTTTTCTACCCTTTCTTTCTGACAAACTCCGGTTTATATAAGATTTTTATGCCTCCGCCCACCGTAGGTGGTTGCCGGAGGCATTATGTTTTCAGGTCGTCCGTCCGTCCGTCCGTCCGTCCGTCCCGTTTTCGTTCTCACGATAACTTAAGAACCGTTTGACAGATCAACTTCAAACTTGGCTCGTGTATCCATATGGGAGGGACAATGATCTGCTTAGATTTTGGAGTCTCGAGGTCAAAGGTCAAGGTCATAGAGGTAATAAAACACATAAAAATGGCTCGTTCTCGCGATAACCTAAGAACCATTTGACAGATCAACCTCAAACTTGGCACAGGTATGCATATGGGAGGGACAATGATCTGGTTAGATTTTGGGGTCACAAGGTCAAAGGTCAAGGTCATAGAGGTAATAAAACATATAAAAATAGCTCGTTCTCATGATAACTTAAGAACCATTTGACCTATCAACCTCAGACTTGGCACAGGTATGCATATGGGACGGACAATGATCTGATTAGATTTTGGGGTCACAAGGTCAAAGGTCAATGTATAGAGTTAATAAAACACATAAAAATGGCTCGTTCTCACGATAACTTAAGAACCATTTGACCTATCAACTTCAAACTTAGCACAGGTATGCATATGGGAGGGACAATGATATGATTAGATTTTGGGGTCTCAAGGTCAAAGGGCAAAGGTCATAGAGGTCATTATGTACATAGAAATGGTTCGTTCTTGTGATAACTCAGTAACCATTTGACGGTTCAACAAACTTGGCTCATGTATGCATATGGAAAGGGCAATGCTCTCATTAGATTTGGGGGTCACAAGGTCAAAGGTCAAGGTCAAAGATGTCATTGTATAAATGAAAATAAATCAACATGAAGTGCCATTTATTTCTGATTTGGTAATGGCGGAGGCATAAAGTTCGACCACGCGTGGTCGAAGATTCATCTAGTTTTTCAAATATCGATTTTAATTACCACATGTGACACCCTTAAAATGCGACTTATAATGTATCATGTAGCCCCCATCTCCCGGCTGCTATCGACTCAAGCCTTTCGGCTTATGATAGCTGGTCCCTGCATTTATATTTATTTCTTCATTACAACCAACTCCATTATTTTAATATTATCTAAGTATACATATTTTTCCTTTGTATATTTGTCACACTTAACTTATATCAATTTGATTTGTATCTTTATATTTTCCAATGTTTGTATCTTTAATAAATGCAGAAACTTCTGCTAAAAAAAAAAAAAAAAAGATTATCTGCTTTCTGAAGGTAAAGTACTGAAAATCCACTGTTTCGCTTTTTCTGGGACACCCAGTATACACCATTTTAAAATTAAAGTCATAAGCTTTCTTTTAATGTATAACTGAAACATGAAATTATGCAAAGAAAGCAAATTATGTTATTTAAGAACACCTACATCTATAATTGCGTTTTCCTCCAGTTAACATTTCTGCGCACCGCACAAGATTCGTCAATTCGTAAAAACGAAATCACTCCTAACCACTCTGAGTAGCCTTGATTCCAGCCTGATAATGTGGATGACTTGGGTCACTCAACCAGCTTTCACCACCATGGAACAATAAAGCTCTGATAATAAAATTTGGAGAGAAAAGAGAAAGTTTTCAAATTCACTTGTTTTAGAGAGAAAAAGGAAAAATTAGTTTTGGATATCGACTATTTTTAGTCAGTGCATACACAGAAGTGGGGATGAAATATATACAGTCAGCTGTCAAACAAATTACAATACATATTGGACACAACATGGGTAAAAAAAGATGAAAAGTGGAATGAGAATTATCCACATCCTTTGCATCCTTAATCATATGGCGTCGTGTTCCAGTAGCTAGATTACCCGGCTTTAGCTTGCCTAAGGAGTTACTCATGAACAGTGGATGAAAAGGAGAACTGATTTTCATATAATAACTGTTGATTAACGATTTATGAACTGATCTGAAATTTTCCTTCAATGGAAACGTATTTCAATGAGAGTAATAGCTTTTGATCCAGCTGTGATTTTGTACTCGGACATACACTTTCTTTAACGTTACCCCACATATTGCAATCTGTGCTGTTCTTCGCTTTGCATGCATGATTATCGCCGCGATTATCGCCTTGCCTTGGCTTTGGCTCGGCTTGCCTGTATACTGATATCCGAACTGTAACTGTTACGTCGATTAATTCTTTGGCATTTCCCTTATGATGACTACAACGCGATCTACATCTATGTTGGTAAAAGAAGTATTAGAAAGCTCTGACTTTTTAAATGCAATCACAGGTGCAATCGAGTTAAAACTGAATGAGCTCCTCGCTAAAGTTGATGAGAGAATGAAGATTTCTGAATCATCATTGAAAAAAACTAATAGACTATGTGCAGATATTCAGACACAGGTTAACGATCTCACTGCTCATTTTTCCTCAAGATGTGACCAAATGGAATCATCACTTCTTGATATAAGAATTCCTATCCTGGAAACCACATATCAATGCAATTTGCACTAAGATCTCCAGGAGCTTTGGGGTATTGTCAAGATTGAGATATTTTTTACCATGTAACATTCTTACCACTATTTATAGTAGCATCATACTACCTCATTTGATTTATTGCAATACTTCATGGGGTCATACATTTCCTAGTCATCTTCATAAACTAGTAATACTCCAAAAGAGAGCAATTAGATTGATAACCAGATCCAACTTTAGTGCTGCCAGCAACCCTATTCTTGAAGTTAAAAACTATGTCATTCAGCCATTTGGTATCCTTGGGAACCCTGATTTTTTATGTTTAAATATAATTATGCTGGTTTATTGCCTCCAGTTTTTGACAACATGTTTACTCTGAACTGCAATATCCATTCCTATAACACTCGTCATAGTCATTCAATCCACACGCCCATGTTGCACACTGCTACTCTTAAACATTCTTTTCTACCTGATGCAATCAGGCTGTGGAATGCACTCGACAATAACATCAAAAGCAGTAGTACATTATCACGGTTTAAAGCGTTATCCTGTAAAAAATATTTTAACATCTCTTAATTAACAATCCTATTGTTTTGGGTTGTTTTTTTTTTTGTTGCGAAATGTCCTTGTTCTCCCCCCCCCCTTCCCCCCCCCCTTCCCCCCCCCTCTCTCTCTCCCTCTCTCTCTCATTCACTCTCATCCTCTGTACATTCCTTTCTTCCTCTTATCTTCTTTTATCTTCTGTTTATTCTTCTCTCTGCCTTTCCCTTTTATTCCACTTTATGAGTACATATATTACATATTGAGATGTATTCTGGTGTGTGTCTGTGTGTTTGTTATATGTGTGTGTGTGCATGTGATGTGATCTGTGTATTTTGTGTGTCTGTCATATTCTTTTGAATTTTGTTATGTACCGGTAATTAATTTGACTATTTGTTTTTTATTTATCTCTGTTACTTTTAGGAACCCCCCACTTGACAAGCTCTTGCTTTTTTTTTGGGGGGGGGGGAATTCTGACCATTTTATGTTATGATTGATTATACCCATTATTTATTTTGTTATATTTATGCATTTATATGTATATATTTGTTTGTTTTTAAATTGGTCAAATAAAATGAAATGAAATGAAAATGAAAAAAAATGAACACCCGTCAGCTCAAATGTATTCTTACTCTGCCTATGGGGAAAATTCATAATTACTTTATATGTGGTTCAATATCATTAGTGTAATGAATGAATCATGATGGCTTGATGCATTATGGTGGTTACCATGGAAACAATACAAACATCTCACTACACTTGCAATACATAATACAACCCTGCAGTGGTTTTCATTCACATCTCACATTACATGTAGAGCAAGAAGCCAAGACTGATCTCTGGGCAAAATGCACAGTTTCTGAAACAAGGAGGCACAAGAATTTGG
>JAPZVO010000457.1:0-25000 GCA_029962745.1 Echinometra lucunter | reverse complement strand
CAACATACCTCTGTTTTTTCTTTTATAAGCATTCCATTTGTTGACATCGTCGGTTTCGGGGGGTCTTCGATCAGTGCCATTCTTTTTTCAGTCATCTGGACCAGGTAGCATGAAATACAATGACATGATAAGCAAGAAAATGTTTGTCATATTTACATTCTCAGTGAGTTTTCCATCAAGCATTAAAACCTATACAAACGAATCGTCTAAAAACTGCAAATATTCAAATCTGGTACCTTGAATATCTGCAGTCAATTTTAAAAGGTAGTGCATATGCATATTTCTAAACTTTTGTCGATTTGACATTTTATTACCTTAGACAAGTTCTTTCCGTTCAAGTTTTTTGTTGATCGTAATAGTAGTGGTCCAAGAACAACTTTAGCTATGTTGCCCAAGGGGCAACCTTTAGCAATTTGGATATACAAGTGATATTATTAGGCAGCACAAGATATAGGCAAAATATGTCAACTGATCTATGTAGTAACACTGCATACGTACGTTAATACAGAACTCTTCATGTCTAACAATAAAGATTTTAATATTTATCTATCTTGGTTTTCTAGTTTATCTTGGTTTTTCTTTTTTTTCTAGATGTTTGATAGGAGCATCATAACTAGCGTTTTGTGTAAATAAACCACGCAACCAAGCAGGCCTCATGCTTGTAAGCACTGAAGAATGAAAAGGGGTAGATTTTTCATGTTTTTTCCGGTATATTGTAGGGACAATTAGGATTAAGGAGGGGACAACACAGGAGGATGCTAAGCCTTCACCGCCCCCTTCCAAATGAGAGGATTTTGTATTTCCAGAATGGAAAACTTGCAGTTTAGTGACGCTCATAGTAAATTATTTTAATTAGTATGCGAGAAAAAAAATTGTATTTCTTTTGAACCTTCCACTTAAAATCTCTCCCTATACACGAGTTTGACAGTCTGCTCTGAGCATTCACTTATTTCTCCTTTTTGTTAATGGGTAAATCATCTTTTAGACAAGTTTCTGGATGTGTTTTTTTTCCAGGGGGAGGGGGTCTCATTTCCTAGGAATATAAGTATACCTGTTCCCTTTAATTGATGACCCCACATTTCGTTGTGTAGGTCCTATCATAAATTTACATTCAAGTTTTTGCAGACACAACACGGAAATTTCTGCCTACGCCTATCCTGTACCCGGATGTTATCTTATTGTCTTCTTGATTAAATGCAAAATTGCGTAGCGATCGAGGCGGGGGGGGGGGGGGGGGGTGGGGGGGGGGGGGTTTATGTTCATTTTTTAATAGCTAAACATTGCATTTTAGAGCACTTTATCTACTTAGTAAGCTAAGTCCAAACAGCCTATTTTACAGTATTTACTCATAATTTGCAGCACTTTTGTGCCCAAATTTTGTTCCAAATTTCCAGCAGGACAGTCCTCTGACTAATCTCTGGGAGAGCCCCTCAGCCCCCACCATTTAGAGCGGGGCTCATTTTCACAATTTGAACTGAATAAACCATTGGACAAATTTTCTGGCACTGTTTCGTTTGAAAATAGTTAACAAATAAACTCCGTGCAAATGTTGTGAGTATTGCAGAAGCACTGAATCTAAAAGGTACCATTTTCTCATCTCCTTTTCAAATTTGAAATCTTGAAAGGTATTATTTGTGAATATTGCACATTTTAAAGAAAAATGATCGTAAGGACATGCACAGGGACAGGGGTGTATGATAGCGGGGGGGGGGGGGGGGGGGATGGGGATGCACTTCCAATTTTTAAGTTGATGTACATAATTATCAATGGGGAATCATCCCCCCAGGTGTGAGAACCTGTCTACGCTTATTTCCAGTTATTTCCAGTTTCTCCTTGCAACTTAAGAAAATTTCCACATATGCAGATATGGAAACACACTTGCGCTAAATGATGCATATTAAATCCTTGATTTAGAATGTGACTAATATGACACTATTTCTAATTAAATTTAGCATGTTTAGAGAGTTTGAAAAATCTGTTATATATTTTTGATTGAGATTTAAAGTCTGATGACTGTACTTCTTACGTGGAAATTAGAACAAGAGAATCCTTCCAAGTGTGATAAATAATGACTAATACATAGTAATTAATATGTTGTTCAATTGAATTGTTGAAAAGCTGCGGTGGTTCTTTTTTTCGTTTGCTTTGTTTCGTTTAAAAAAAAAGGGGGTTTCATAGTCAGTGGGTGAAAGCTATTGTCTACCACCTAAATCGGTACGCATTTAAGTATCATTACAAAGCTTATTCATTTCCTTACATGATCGTTCATGGCCCATAAATATTGGTTGTGCATGAGGTACACAGGTTTAGGCGGAGATGAGTCGAAAATAAAATCCAGCAAAATCCGATTCTTCGATAAACATGGTAAAATAAATGATTCCTTTGTTAAAAGCTTCATTGAAGATATCTTTCTTGTTATGTTGGAATTTGAATCATCTTAAGAGCAGTAGTGCTATAAGTTGTGTTGATATCGTAAAGGGCATGGCTCCCATTGTACATGCATCAGTTAATATACAACTATTAACATAAACATAGTACTTTTAGTCTTCCATTAAAATGTCAATTGGTTAGTGTATATTATAATATTATATAGGCGGAAGCCCAGGCGGGAGAGGGGGCATTAGGTAAAACCTCCCCACAAAAACGAATTTAGTATAGGCCTAGATCAAGTGCATACTAAGTATAGACATGATAGAGAGAGAATGTGCCCCTAAATAAATTAATTTCCGGCAAACAATTTCGAACTTACGTTGGCACATAAAAAATATGATAACCTATTTCGTTACTCGGTTGTCTGAGAATTTCGCAGTGATAGGCATCCCCAAATCCCATGACCTGTCATTCTATATTTTCGTTTTGCCTATGTCAAAGAATCTGCCACAGGATTAGATTAACAATTAATAGAAAATATGTTTTGCAAGCTTGACAGTAGCAATGCGACTCCATTCTTGCCCCCCTCCCTTACGCACAAAGTTCAAAGCGTGATAATCCACTCAACCATGTCATGATTGTCTGATCGTGTATGGTAGTATGGACATGGTAAAAGCATGCCGTATCATAATGGATAGCGCTGTGATGCCATTACCTAAAACTTAGCTTTAAGTCACATTTTCCGTTGTCGGATTGTATATTATTAGTATCCTAGCGCAACCCCCCCCCCCCCCCCAATATTGAGGCAAAGGATGTGCTTAAATCTTCATTTGCAGCCCAGAATCAGCGTTTCGATACCACTTTAGCTCAAAGCTTCATGTTTACGTGTGTCCGGTAGCTTTCTTTAAGGCGGCATAGCGTATTTATTGTAATTCAAAACTGAGAATTTCATTTTTGTTTTGTATTTATCTTTAAATGGACACTTAGAGGAAATTTCAAGGCCTTAGGAGGTTAAACTGGGGCATAATTCGAAATGTTCGACGTTCAATGTGTCACAGTTTACGCTGTCTTTAATACAATCATATATACAAAAATCTTTTTTTTTTTTTTTTTTTTTTTAGCAGAAGTTTCTGCATTTATTAAAGATACAAACATTGGAAAATATAAAGATACAAATCAAATTGATATAAGTTAAGTGTGACAAATATACGAAGGAAAAATATGTATACTTAGATAATATTAAAATAATGGAGTTGGTTGTAAGGAAGAAATAAATATAAATGCAGGGGCCAGCTATCATAAGCCGAAAGGCTTGAGTCGATAGCAGCCGGGAGATGGGGGGGGGGGGGGGGGCTACATGATACATTATAAGTCGTATTTAAGGGTGTCACATGTGGTAATTAAAATCGATATTTGAAAAAAAAATCTTATATAAACCGGAGTTTGTCAGAAAGGGTAGGAAAAAAAAATAGTTGTTGTGCAAGTGCGTGCAAGTGGGTGAGTGCCTGTGAAAGGTTAGCAATATGTATGTTTTTTTTTTTTTTTTTCTAGAATTGGTCATTTTTACAGATATTTGGATAAAAGATATTTTTTCATTAGTGCTTTGAAAGAATAAAGTGATGCTGAGTGTTTTATGCTGGGAGGTAAATTGTTCCATACATCTGGACCATGGTGTCTAATCGATTTATGGGCAAGAATTATTTTGGGGTTGGTTAAATGGAGATCAGTAGAGTGTCGAGTGGGATAAGAATGAATATTTCTATTATACGTGAAAATATTACAAAAAGGCAATGGAATTGTATTTGTCGAAAATTTGTACATAAAGACTGCAGTTTGGAATAGGTGAATATCGGCAATTTGTAATGTTTTTAATTTATGAAATATTGGATCTGTGTGGGCTAAGTAATGTGAATGGGTGCAGATCCGAAGTGCTTTCTTTTGGAGGTGAGATATTGCCATAATTTTCGTTTTGTTATTTCCCCACACTATGTTACAATAAGAAATGTAGGATAGAATAAAGGAGTTATAGAGCATGAATAATGATTTAGGTTGAAGATGGTATTTTAGTCTATATAAAATGCCTATGCCTCTAGAAACTAACGAGCAAATATTACGAATATGGCTATTCCAAGTTAGGTTTGAATCGATTGTAATACCTAAGAATTTTGTTTCTTCCTTTTCAGTGAGAGGTATATCATTTATGAAAATATTGTTGTTGAAAACATGTTTAGAATTTATGTTTTTAAAGTAGATGTAGTTAGTCTTGTCTATATTTAGGGAGAGTTTATTGGATTTGAACCAGAATGATAATTTTGTTAATTCTGAATTGAGAGTTGTTACAAGGATATTAAGATCTGCATGTGAATAGAAAATGTTGGTGTCATCAGCAAACAAAATATATGTAAGGAGTGGTGATGCGTTTACAATGTCATTCATGTATATCAAAAATAATAAGGGACCTAAAATAGAGCCCTGTGGTACTCTGCATTTAATTGATAAAATATTAGATGATTCAGATTTAAAAATAACATATTGACGTCTATTACGCAAATAATCTTCAAACCAGGAGAGGGCAACCCCTCTCACTCCATATGCCTTTAGTTTACAAATTAATATCCGATGATCCATTGTGTCGAAAGCTTTCGATAAGTCCATGAATACTCCGACAGTATGTTCCCTTTTAGAGAGGGAATCAGTTATTTTGTCGTATAGTTGTAAAATTGCATATTCAGTTGAGTGATTCTCTCTGAATCCATACTGATTAGGAATGAGTAAATCATTCATATTCAAGAAAGTATATAATCGTTTATAAACTATTTTTTCTAGTATTTTCGAAATGCTTGGTAACAAAGAAATTGGTCTGTAGTTAGCAATTTGGGCTGGGTCATCTTTTTTATAAATCGGAATTACCTTTGCCATCTTCAGTAAGTCGGGAAAAATACCTTGGGAGAGAGACAGATTAAAAATATGAGACAATGGGGAAACTATGAAATGAATTATTTGCTTTAATAGAGATACGCTTAATTCGTCATGGCCGCTTGATTTAGTGGGTTTCAGGGAACGTATAATTTCTAAAATTTCATGGATATTTGTTGGATTAAAAAACAGAGAGTGTTCAACATTGTCCTTTAAGTATTTCGAAAAATCGTTTTCCCCGGTGACTATTTTTGATGCTAAATTTGGCCCAACATTAGTGAAGAATGTATTAAATGCATTAGCAATATCATTAGGATCTTGAATATTGCGCCCATTATCTTCAAATTCGATTGTATTTAGATTATGCTTTTTCTTACCTAAAGCTTCATTAATTGTTTGCCACAATGCTTTATTATTATCTTTAATGTTACGTGTTGAACTTGTGTATTTTTGGTCCATTTTTGTCAAAATGGGCACCTGTGCCGCATAATTTGTCAGTTTAAAGTCGGACGCTAATAGCTTTACCAGAAGGATAGGTTGTAGTGGAAGAGCAATGGTCTCATTTTAATGGGAGTTCCCGGGTTCGACATCGAGTCGACGAGCTAGTTCCCTTTTGTAAGGCATTAGTCCCTCAGATAGGACGTAAGGCCTTAGGTCCCCTTGTTATTTCCTTACAAGCATATACATGCTTTTTTTTTCTCAGTCGGTATTAAAACAAAAAGCAATCAAACAAAAGAACTCATGCATTCCTGTCAAATCAATGTCTTTCAGTTCACGACATAGTATGGAAAGTAGACTAATGTAGATAATTGTCATAAAGGGGATTCCCCATTACATTATCGCGCCTTTATAGCCATCTTTTCCTTTTATTTTTTATGCAGTGAAAGTATATACCGTTCTGTCTTGTCCTGATTTTGGTTGTTTCGTTTGTTGTTTTGTTTGATTTATTTTATGGAGTCTTCAGCTCCTTATTAGAATCATAGAATATTATATATCATCATAGTTATCTACTTGCCTTAAGTTTATTGACCTTGCAGTGATTGCAACCCGTTTCGCTCTCCCACCCTTGGTGGGAGAGCGATGTCTGAACCGACATTCATTTTCACGCGTAGCCGGAAACAAGGAAAATACTTCAGTGACAGGATGCTGTTCCTGTCTTTATTGATTTATTTGATAACGTTTATTTCTTCCCGGGGTATTTATTTAGCTTGTCAGAAAATTTCGCAGTTTAAAGCATTCCACAAATCCAATGACCTATCATCTTATCCCCCCCCCCCCCTTTCATGTTCTTCAGAGAATATTTGGAATGCGTCTCTCCCTCCAAATACAAAGGAATTGGAGGGGGCAGGGAGTTTACAAGCTTGAAAGTAGCAATGTGACTGCATTATTATCCTCCCCCCCCCCCTCCTCCCCCGTATGGTTCAAGGTTTGATATGAGAACACAGCGTGATGATCCGCTCATACAACGATGAACGACAACAAAATGCACAAAAAAATGGCCGTGCATTGTGTGGTGCATGCATGCTATATTGTTGTGCACCGTCATGAACATGGTATTGCTAATACAACACATTCTGGACTGAAAGTAAGCCTTAATACGCATTAACAACAACAACAACAACAAAATGGACAATCAAAACATCCATTACATTATGACATGATTTAGGTTATGTCATATGATATTGGATATGACATGATTATGTGTTGTATTAGCTACGAGACTGGGGATGCATGCATAGTTCCATTTACAAGCCTTGTGATACGCGTTTATCTAAAAAAAAAAAAAACACAAACAAAACAAAGCACGTTTGTATCCATGCTTGTGTCTTTCGCATAAAAAACGGTCTGTAAACACAGTTACAATAGTTATACTAGAATTTGCTTGAATAGCTGTGAGCAAGGTGCCTTGAAATAACGTTTCAAAACTATTTCAGAGCACTAATTTTAGCATCTCAGTCATGTCACTTAAGGTATACAAGCCTATTCACAAAACGTACCTGAATCACTGCTGTATACTTTTTCGACCATAGCTAGGAAACTGACAAAGTCAACGTCCACTTCTACAATTTCTTCTATATGGTAGCTGTGGCCTGATTTACAGTAATTTTTGCACAACATCAGTCAAGATGTATTGAACATATGAATTCATCGCACACCTTTTATAATTAGGAAATAGGAATTAATCATGCTGAAATTTAAACTTTTTTCGACTGTAATATCCTTGATATTTCAAGGTCATGGCAAAATCTCCATATAAAACGGACTAAATTCTTGCCAACATAGCAATGAGATCTGTAAGACGCCCATCAAAAAGGAATAAGGTGCAAGCATTATTTTGGTAAAAATATTCAACCCGATCCTATGTATAAAGAGTTTTGGTTGAAATTTAAATTGAGTCTGGAACTTCGAGGCTAGTCTTCTCTTTTTATGCCCCAGCAGACGAATTTTGGAGGGGGCATTAAGCGTTGCACCTGTCTGCCCGCCCGTCCACCCGTTCGTCAGTCCGTCCGTCCGTCCCCAAATTGGTTTTCGGATGTTAAATTGAGAAATATTGGACAAATTTTACTTATTTTTGGTGTGTAAATAGGTGACACTAAAATACAGGTCATGTTCGAATTCGAAGTATGCAGGTCGAAGGTCAAAGATCACAGTTCGTTATATTTGTGAATTTGATTCCGCGCGATAACTTGAAAATATCGGACAGATTCTAATAGTTTTTGATATGTAGGCAGATGATACTAAAATGCAGGTCAAGTTCAATTCGGAGTCCGCAGGTCAAAGGTCAAAGGTCACTATATATGCGAATTGGTTTCCGGGCGATATCCATCACCTTTTAATCCACGATATCCCCTTTTGTTATTTGTTTTTTTTTTACTGTAATTATTTTCCCGGCTGTCTATAGGGAACCAGACACAAGAGGAATGAAACACAACTATTTTACTTCGATCACATTTGGAATGATTTTAGCATTTAGAATTGTCATTTGTGACGAATGATCATAGCATGATATAAACAGGATTAAATTTACTAACATGAGTAATATAGATATTGTCGTAATGGGGAATCCCCATTTTCAGGCACAAAGGCTTTGTTTCCATCTTCTCCTCAAGACATACATTTCCGTCTCCTCCTGTTTTTATATGTCATGTTTGTTTGTTTTGTTTGATTTACTTTACTGACCTTTGAGCTCCTTATCAGAACTTTAGGATGTTATATTTCGATCATGTCTAGTCGTCTCCACTGATTCATTAATCTTTAAAGATGCAGTGACTGCAACCCGCTCCCCCGATTGTAAAGTAAAGTGGCAGATAATAGGTATTATCTGAACTGTCAGTCAGCATAATCTAATGGCACAGAGTAGCTAAAAGGTGATATTTAATTCACTTTACAATATATGAAAACAATGTTACAACAGATGAAAATAAACAAGTATATTATACCGAAATTATGCAATTCTTAGAACTGTGCAAATCTCACATCTCACGACATCCCCCTTGTGTTTTATCCTTTTTTTAAATTTTTTTTTAATCCTTGCATTACAGTCCTGCCCAAAACACACACACACCCACACACACACGCGCGCGCACACACACACACACACACTCTCTCTCTCTCTCTCTCTCTCTCTCTCTCTCTCTCTATATATATATATATATGTATGGGTATATATATATATATATATATATAAGTGAAAATTAGTCTGCGTGGCATCTGGAAAATACAGGAATCAGAGTTGGTGGTAGAATGCCATAAAAAATAAAATCATAGATTTTAAAAGAAAACGGAGCATAGCTCTCAAAAATGAAAGGCGAAGTCACACTCTTCGTCAGTGCCCACGGTGTGACAAAAAGATGTAAATCAAAATCCGTTTCTGAAACAGACGAAAAAACACGTCTGTTCATGGGCAGACGGATTGTGGAACTCACCTTTCAAAAGAAATCAACGCGCTGAAGATGGAGATGGCGCGAAGTAAATAACGCATCCCAAGACGCGTTGTCATGACTGCAAGATGACAATGGCGAATCTCCGGCTCCAAAACAGGAAAATCTGAAAAGGGCCTCACCGCCAACAGTCATAGAGTAGCAGTAAACAGGTAAAAAATACCTAAATAAAAGTGAAAATTAGTCTGCGTGGCATCTGGAAAATACAGGAATCAGAGTTGGTGGTAGAATGCCATAAAAAATAAAATCATAGATTTTAAAAGAAAACGGAGCATAGCTCTCAAAAATGAAAGGCGAAGTCACACTCTTCGTCAGTGCCCACGGTGTGACAAAAAGATGTAAATCAAAATCCGTTTCATTCGGATTCGCCTTTCATTTTTGAGAGCTATGCTCCGTTTTCTTTTAAAATCTATGATTTTATTTTTTATGGCATTCTACCACCAACTCTGATTCCTGTATTTTCCAGATGCCACGCAGACTAATTTTCACTTTTATTTAGGTATTTTTTACCTGTTTACTGCTACTCTATGACTGTTGGCGGTGAGGCCCTTTTCAGATTTTCCTGTTTTGGAGCCGGAGATTCGCCATTGTCATCTTGCAGTCATGACAACGCGTCTTGGGATGCGTTATTTACTTCGCGCCATCTCCATCTTCAGCGCGTTGATTTCTTTTGAAAGGTGAGTTCCACAATCCGTCTGCCCATGAACAGACGTGTTTTTTCGTCTGTTTCAGAAACGGATTTTGATTTACATCTTTTTGTCACACCGTGGGCACTGACGAAGAGTGTGACTTCGCCTTTCATTTTTGAGAGCTATGCTCCGTTTTCTTTTAAAATCTATGATTTTATTTTTTATGGCATTCTACCACCAACTCTGATTCCTATATATATATATATATATATATATATGTGAGACAATTGAGAGAATAATAGCGTAGCATGAATCAAAGTTCCCCAGGGCTGTCCTACCATGACGTGGTCTAGTGGTTAAGGCATTGGCGTTCATAGCCAAAGGCCCGGGTTCGATTCCCGGCGGAGACATTTTTTCAACCTTTGCAAAATTTCCAAAATGGTAGGACAGCCCTGGGGAACTTTGATTCATGCTACGCTATTATTCTCTCAATTGTCTCACATGTATTTATTTCTATGAGAGTTGCCAAAGCTGTTGTATATGTTACCTGATCACAATATATATATATATATATATATATATATATATAATAACCGTAACCTACTCCACATCCAACTTAATGAAAACCATATTGTGACCCAACATCTAACGCCACATGGTGCCAGCTTTGTGATCGGAATTCGGAGCTGCACCCACCTACCCGTATCACATGATCAAGGCTGTTGTTGCGAGTGTTAATGAATGACGCCACAGCCACCAGAAGAATGTCACGAGAACTTGAAAGAACTTACACTAAATACGAAAGATAGATGATTTCCAAAATCTAGTGTTCATTAACTATCATACCGTTTAACGCAGGATAAAAATATCGACGATAATCATCGTAGTAAATACTTACATTTACACAATCCAATAAAACTGAGATGCAATGACTAGTGTCAATGAGCCACTGTATATTGATTTACTAATCACTCGAGAAAAAATGACGTAAACGGGGAATCCCCATATCGATCTCAACCTCAAGTGATATAGCATTGTATGCGAGTTGTTGGTGCGGCCGCACACGCATTTTCGTTTTACACCGTAGCCTAGGCATTTTTTTTCTATTAATCGCATCAAACGTGCTGGTTGCAAAGTCTAGGTTTCGTTTCAGCCATAGAGATAAAAAAAATTATGAATCTCTCTGTTTTCAGATCAGCTCTCCTTCGCCTAGCCCTGCACGTACAGCGGCGCACGCGGCGATCGTGTACGTGTACAGAGAGAATTACAGATGAAAGAAAAAGCAAAGAAATACATAAGGAAAAGGGGCCTTCAGGGAACTGAAGACGAAGAAACAGACGAGAGGATTGCCCAAAGAAATGTAAAAAGAAAGATGGATCCATAGGCCTAGAAGTCCATAACGGAAAGGGAAAGGTATAAATAAAAGAAAACAAAAAACCAAAAACACGAAGAAATACAATGAATTCTGTATCCTCTGTTCTTTCTTCATGTATTTCTTTGTTCTTCCTCTCATCTATCCTCTCCTATGTCCATATGTTTTTTTTTTGTTCTTCCTTCCATCTATCTTCTTCTCTTTCCTTATGTATAATGTATTTAAATGGGTTTTTTTTTCTCCTTTAGATTAATTAGATCAGGCTCAGCCACAGAGAAATGTATATAACTCTACGGGCTCAGCTCGTTCTCGCCGGGTTCGTGCTCATGATTATGTGCATGCAGTGATATCTTGGCTGTCGTCTATGTTCGCTGACGACTTAGACTCTTTCACCAGAGCACTCGTAGGATTTTTTTCGCAAAAATGCCTAGGCAACGGTGTATAACGAAAACGCGCCGGCCGCGCATCCAAAATTTGGAGCCCTACCATGAGCCCTATACACACAAACACAGTATGTGGGTCCGCCAGGGACATAACTTGAGACATCGTCTGCACTGGTAGCGATCGATGGGAATCCCAGATTTGATATTAAAGACTAAGACAGTTCAACTGCACTCAAAACTGTCTCTTAGCAATTGGAGGGGACCTGTTATCAATAATCATTAAACTACAGTTTCTTTTTTAAAAGAGACTATGTATACTGCGAAGTTTTGGAATCAACAAAGAGAGAAAACCCAGTATTCTTGTATAAATGCGCATGCACTGTAAACAGAAATTCGTGTAAGGAAGGCATGTCGCATAAATGTTTGGTCTACATACTTCACTTATTTCTTGTCTCATTGTAAATGAGGGCATAAGAAGAGCATTTTTTCAGGGGAAATTTACACTACTCTGTCATTTAAAGCTGTCATAAGGAGTGACAAACCTCACAAATTATTTCTCACAATAACTTAATTTATTTATCTTTAATGACCTTTAATCTGTGGTTAGTCTAGTATCCGCAAGCCTGCGCTTAACCAATGTTAAAGTAGTACTGATCAAGCGTCACCATTTTTCACTGGAACCATTCTATTATTTCTCTTAGATGATGTCGTTTACCGGTATCAATTGCTCATACTCATCAATCTGATCATCTTAAGAGTTCATTATCACCTTATATTTTGGAAAGCCGAGGATTTTTTCGACCGTTTTATTCGATTGAAATTCTCCTCTCTTATTTATTTCTACATAGCAAAGAATGCACAGAAAGAATATTAAAACCAGAGCTGTTTTCATGCCATCGCACTGGGGATGAATTTGATTTTGTAAATGAAAAGGATAGCATTTGTCAGTTGAACGTCTTCTGACATAAACCGTGACATGGTATAGGGGATGAGACTATCAAATGTTTATGTCGTAATGGGGAATCCCAGTACCTGATACATCTCCATTTTCTATTAATATATCAAACCTGCAGTGATTGAAAAAAAAAAATGTCAGAGGGTAAAATGTCAGAGGTAGAAATTTTACTGTTTCTTCATTTCTTTTTACTTTAAACAAATTTATAGTTTCAAATTTCAACATCCCTTGCCCTATAACATTTTAAATACATCAAATATGAAAAAAGTAGAAACATTAACAACATGTTAGTAAAACACATTTCATATCCTATCCTCTTCTTCTTCCGTCATGTTTGTGCGGCCTTGTCCATTAGGTTTAAAAAAAAACATTCTTATGCATCTAATACATGTAAACGTATACCGTGAGTTTATTTCAGAGGGTAGCACCCCCCTTCCTCCTCCTGTTCGCCACCAAGCGTGCTTGTTGCATTTAATCACCGTACTGTGCGTCCTACATGTATGCTGCTTTTCAAACATCCCTTTACATTCCAAATAATCCAAAAAAGTAAGGCTCCATATGATAGATTTTGTTTTGATTCGTATGTTTTGGATTGTTGTATAAGAGTAATAGAACTTTTCTTTTCCGAGAAGTAAGCGTATCAACAAAAAAGCACAGATCTTTGTCATACTGGCGTCCATGTCTCGCCCAAATGAGATCTGTTTCCGAGTAGTGGTTTTTGAATGCTGTTAACTTTTAAACTTTTTGTAAGAAAATCAAATGAATAAAAAGACTGTAGAAAAAAAGACTGAATATACAGAAAATACAATTATTTCCTAATTTTAATGCATCAAGTAGAATCAACACGATCAATTTCGAATATCTCATTGTTTAAAAAAAAGGGAAAAGTCGTAGTCATCATAAGTAGCAGATTAAGCAGGATGAAAACCGACTTGTGACCCCATCGCCCTGTCCTTTAAAACCAAGTTGTCATCACGTTAATTTTTGAATCTTACCACCTATGCGTTATTTTTGTAACTTTTAACCGCAAACGAACACCGCAGGTTGGCAAATAGGCGAATTGAAGAAAATACGGTCCTCTTTCTATAGAAATTTAGACATCTAGCATTTTTTTTTACCTCTAGCATATATTTTCCAGGCACCGCCCCCCCCCCCTCCTCCGGCCCGCGATTTTTTTTTTTCGTCACTACTAGTGCAACCGACGCGAGAGGGCAGTACTTTTGAGACGACTCTCAAGTGAGGGTGACCATGAAGATCGTCTTTTAGCGACTTTGTCAACGGAATAAACGCCATTGTCATCAATTTCATAACGACAAAAAATCAGCAGCGTCACAGGGATTTGAACTCTTGACTAGCACGACTAGTAATATATCGAGCTCTGACATTGGCTTTAACCACTGCGCTACGAGCAGCTGACGAGGCAGTGGGTGCAATTTATTCCTTCCTCTGTCCTACCCGGATTCATTTCGAGTCTTAACTTCTCAGACACGAGTATTTTTCCCCTCACGTGAAAGTCTCCTCAAAAGTACTGCCCTCTCGTGTCGGGTGCGCAAGTACTGACGAAAAAAAAATAAATTGCCTCCGGCAAGGCCCCAGGTGACTGAAACAGTTAAGAAGCGGATTATTTTCTGAACCAACATGCAAAATCTCATGGCTTTCCTAGTGCTTGTTCCTACCACCTGCCATCCCCGGTGTTGTCACTCTATGTTCAAAGGTGTAACCATGATCGGTCGGCAACACAGAATTTGACCCCTATTTTGCGGTGTTTCAAGTACATTTTCAGCCATTTTTACTCCTATTTATCACAAAACGGGTACAAATTGGCCTTTAAAAACACCCCTATTTTTTTCGCATTCCAAGTACACTTTTACTGAACCACCACTTTCAAATTCAATTCGCGCCTGAGTCAAAAAAAAAGAAGAAAATTGCAAACAAGGACCACAAAAAAAAAACATACACCCTTTTTTCAAATGATTTCTATTACAAGCTCAAAAACACCCCTTTTTCGATTTCGAGTACGAACTCATGAAAACAGCCTCTTTTTTTTTGCTCAAAAAATGAGCCCTTTTTACGCGAAATTTCGAACAATCATGCGTAAATGACTCAATACAGAGTGACAACACCGGCCTGCCATCGGGCTAGTCGACTCATGCCCTGGCGATAAACAATAATTAAGCGACGGTACTTCTAAGACAATATCCTAAGATGACCGAATTCTTAAATCTAATCCTAAAAAACCCACTACAAACTAACCCTAAACCTAACCAATTACTTTTTTTTTGTATTTTTGTTTTTATTGAAAATGGAACTCAGTATCATACCATATTTACAATAACATCATATCAATACAGTAGATGGAAATATGCAAAACACGGTACAACACAGGACAATACAACACAAAACAATACAAACAAAGACAATGTCTCATAGACAGCAAAGGCTCACCTTGATATGCATCAAAGTATAATGTGGGAAAAAAGATGGACTCGTCAGTGTGAGTCTCCACTGATATACAGTAACAATAGAATAACATAATCGACAATAAGCATTTATTTAATGCAAGGGGACCAAAATTCTACATGGTAGAGAGTGACCATTTCCTAAAGTGGGAGCTCAATTTACCTTTTTTCTCTACTTATTTTATATTCAATTTTCTGTTTCATTTTAACAAAAGAAAGGAAACCCTGAAAATCTAATTCTATCTACCTCTTGAAATTTACAGCGAATAATATAGAATTTGAGGCACGGGAATAAAAAGTTGATATATACATCATGCCTGCCACTAAGTCAATACCAGAAATAAGAACAAACTCAGAATACAAAGTTGTCTCCTTCGTCATATTATCAATATAATCTCCAAGCTTTTTCCACAATGGAGCAACTACTGTGGATTTACAGAATATATGAATCAAGGTTTCAGGAAGCTTCTGACAGAAGTAACACAAAGGACTATCCCTTCTTCCAATTTTATATAACAATGAGTTTAGGGCTATGGCCTTATGAAAGATTTTGAAATAAAAGGACCTTAACTGAGTTTCTGTAGCATTTACAGTGCATTTAAATTGATCTTTGTGTCTAACAGACCAATCAATTTCATCTCTATCCAAACATAGCCACTCTTCCCACTTATTACCAACATTGGCCTGTAATGATTTATCTTTGTTACGTAGTACATAATGAGCATAGTTAGACACTTTCAACTTCCTAAGCAACTCAAAAACAATCTTATCAAAAATATTCTCCTGAACATCTTGAGGATAAATAAACCAATCTAAATATATAGCATTCATCAGAGAATCATACTTGCAACGGTCAGTTATCGGGATATCAAATTCTACGACCAAGTCTTCAAAAGTTTTCACCATATTACAACCCCATACCTAACCAATGACTTAACTTAAGCAAAAACCAAATTTTCAACCTACAGCCTAGCCTTGCATCTTTGTCAGAGCAAAGGCGGATGTGTTAGTGCCGGTTGTGCACAAGGACCGACCGAGCAACTCACCCACCCTACACCATCAGGGCTACGATTGTAACCACTCCACAGCCACATATACGTGATGCTCTAATGAACACTAAATATGAAACGTTTTAAAGGTATGCAAAAATTATGAGTTTAAAATGTATTACCACAGTGAAGTGAATAATAATGCAGTATCTCACATTTAATCAATGAAACGCCAGCTGAGGACTGACCCAGACCGGAAAAACAGAAGAATATCGAGTTCCAAATCTTCCAGAGCGTCGCGTCATACACCTTCTGCACAAAATTCTGATGCAGGGGGAATCCCCAATCCGTTATGACGGAATTATGTTAATCATCTATTAGCTTTGATCTGATAGTCTAGTTTCCAAACCTTTGTTGTTCCTTGCTAAATTAAAACATTGCCGCTTTCATCAATGAATGTTGAGAACGAGCTATTATTTTTTCTTCCTAAAACATACGCTTACTATCTGCTAAATATATATATACTACCTGTTTTTCAAATTAAGATGAAAAATGGTGATGATATACATAAATATGACGACAGAATTATGAGGACAATACCATAACACTTATGGCCTACTCATAATCAAATACTATAAATGAGCGATTCTAAGGTAAATGTCATAATTACATGAAAGTGACAGCATACATGAAAGTGATAATTACAGTAATTTACAAAGAATATTTTCTTTACTTACTACAGCCATGACAACGTTAAATTTTCTTTTATATTCAAATTGCTGAATTAATTTTTTTCTTGAGGTGGATAAAACAGTATTCTGTTCTTTTCTTAAAACATAGATTTAATCACCGTACTGTACGTCCTACATGTATGCTGCTTTTCAAACATCCCTTTACATTCCAAATGATCCCTTTACTCTGCTAATTTTATAATCAATTTTCTGTTTCATTTTAACAAAAGAAAGGAAACCCTGAAAATCTAATTCTACCTCTTGAAATTTACAGCGAATAATAGAGAATTTGAGGCAAGGGAATAAAAAGCTGATACATACATCATGCCTGCCACCTAAATCAATACCAAAAATAAAAGCAAACTCAGAATACAAAGTTGTCTCCTTCGTCATATTATCAATATAATCTCCAAGCTTTTTCCACAATGGAGCAACTACTGTGGATTTACAGAATATATGAATCAAGGTTTCAGGAAGCTTCTGACAGAAGTAACACAAAGGACTATCCCTTCTTCCAATTTTATATAACAATGAGTTTAGGGCTATGGCATTATGAAAGATTTTGAAATAAAAGGACCTTAACTGAGTTTCTGTAGCATTTACAGTGCATTTAAATTGATCTTTGTGTCTAACAGACCAATCAATTTCATCTCTATCCAAACATAGCCACTCTTCCCACTTATTACCAACCTTGGCCTGTAATGATTTATCTTTGTTACGTAGTACATAATGAGCATAGTTAGACACTTTCAACTTCCAGCAACTCAAAAACAATCTTATCAAAAATATTCTCCTGAACATCTTGAGGATAAATAAACCAATCTAAATATATAGCATTCATCAGAGAATCATACTTGCAACGGTCAGTTATCGGGATATCAAATTCTACAACCAAGTCTTCAAAAGTTTTCACCATATTACAACCCCATACTTAACCAATGACTTAACTTAAGCAAAAACCAAATTTTCAACCTACAGCCTAGCCTTGCATCTTTGTCAGAGCAAAGGCGGATGTGTTGGTGCCGGTTGTGCACAAGGACCGACCGAGCAACTCACCCACCCTACACCATCAGGGCTACGATTGTAACCACTCCACAGCCACATATACGTGATGCTCTAATGAACACTAAATATGAAACGTTTTAAAGGTATGCAAAAATTATGAGTTTAAAATGCATTACCACAGTGAAGTGAGTAATAATGCAGTATCTCACATTTAATCAATGAAACGCCAGCTGAGGACTGACCCAGACCGGAAAAACAGAAGAATATCGAGTTCCAAATCTTCCAGAGCGTCGCGTCATACACCTTCTGCACAAAATTCTGATGCAGGGGGAATCCCCAATCCGTTATGACGGAATTATGTTAATCATCTATTAGCTTTGATCTGATAGTCTAGTTTCCAAACCTTTGTTGTTCCTTGCTAAATTAAAACATTGCCGCTTTCATCAATGAATGTTGAGAACGAGCTATTATTTTTTCTTCCTAAAACATACGCTTACTATCTGCTAAATATATATATACTACCTGTTTTTCAAATTAAGATGAAAAATGGTGATGATATACATAAATATGACGACAGAATTATGAGGACAATACCATAACACTTATGGCCTACTCATAATCAAATACTATAAATGAGCGATTCTAAGGTAAATGTCATAATTACATGAAAAGTGACAGCATACATGAAAGTGATAATTACAGTAATTTACAAAGAATATTTTCTTTACTTACTACAGCCATGACAACGTTAAATTTTCTTTTATATTCAAATTGCTGAATTAATTTTTTTCTTGAGGTGGATAAAACAGTATTCTGTTCTTTTCTTAAAACATAGATTTAATCACCGTACTGTACGTCCTACATGTATGCTGCTTTTCAAACATCCCTTTACATTCCAAATGATCCCTTTACTCTGCTAATTTTATAATCAATTTTCTGTTTCATTTTAACAAAAGAAAGGAAACCCTGAAAATCTAATTCTACCTCTTGAAATTTACAGCGAATAATAGAGAATTTGAGGCAAGGGAATAAAAAGCTGATACATACATCATGCCTGCCACCTAAATCAATACCAAAAATAAAAGCAAACTCAGAATACAAAGTTGTCTCCTTCGTCATATTATCAATATAATCTCCAAGCTTTTTCCACAATGGAGCAACTACTGTGGATTTACAGAATATATGAATCAAGGTTTCAGGAAGCTTCTGACAGAAGTAACACAAAGGACTATCCCTTCTTCCAATTTTATATAACAATGAGTTTAGGGCTATGGCATTATGAAAGATTTTGAAATAAAAGGACCTTAACTGAGTTTCTGTAGCATTTACAGTGCATTTAAATTGATCTTTGTGTCTAACAGACCAATCAATTTCATCTCTATCCAAACATAGCCACTCTTCCCACTTATTACCAACATTGGCCTGTAATGATTTATCTTTGTTACGTAGTACATAATGAGCATAGTTAGACACTTTCAACTTCCAGCAACTCAAAAACAATCTTATCAAAAATATTCTCCTGAACATCTTGAGGATAAATAAACCAATCTAAATATATAGCATTCATCAGAGAATCATACTTGCAACGGTCAGTTATCGGGATATCAAATTCTACAACCAAGTCTTCAAAAGTTTTCACCATATTACAACCTCATACTTAACCAATGACTTAACTTAAGCAAAAACCAAATTTTCAACCTACAGCCTAGCCTTGCATCTTTGTCAGAGCAAAGGCGGATGTGTTGGTGCCGGTTGTGCACAAGGACCGACCGAGCAACTCACCCACCCTACACCATCAGGGCTACGATTGTAACCACTCCACAGCCACATATACGTGATGCTCTAATGAACACTAAATATGAAACGTTTTAAAGGTATGCAAAAATTATGAGTTTAAAATGCATTACCACAGTGAAGTGAGTAATAATGCAGTATTTCACATTTAATCAATGAAACGCCAGCTGAGGACTGACCCAGACCGGAAAAACAGAAGAATATCGAGTTCCAAATCTTCCAGAGCGTCGCGTCATACACCTTCTGCACAAAATTCTGATGCAGGGGGAATCCCCAATCCGTTATGACGGAATTATGTTAATCATCTATTAGCTTTGATCTGATAGTCTAGTTTCCAAACCTTTGTTGTTCCTTGCTAAATAAAAACATTGCCGCTTTCATCAATGAATGTTGAGAACGAGCTATTATTTTTTCTTCCTAAAACATACGCTTACTATCTGCTAAATATATATATACTACCTGTTTTTCAAATTAAGATGAAAAATGGTGATGATATACATAAATATGACGACAGAATTATGAGGACAATACCATAACACTTATGGCCTACTCATAATCAAATACTATAAATGAGCGATTCTAAGGTAAATGTCATAATTACATGTTTTCTTAAAACATAGATTTAATCACCGTACTGTACGTCCTACATGTATGCTGCTTTTCAAACATCCCTTTACATTCCAAATGATCCCTTTACTCTGCTAATTTTATATTCAATTTTCTGTTTCATTTTAACAAAAGAAAGGAAACCCTGAAAATCTAATTCTACCTCTTGAAATTTACAGCGAATAATAGAGAATTTGAGGCAAGGGAATAAAAAGTTGATACATACATCATGCCTGCCACCTAAGTCAATACCAAAAATAAAAGCAAACTCAGAATACAAAGCTGTCTCCTTCGTCATATTATCAATATAATCTCCAAGCTTTTTCCACAATGGAGCAACTACTGTGGATTTACAGAATATATGAATCAAGGTTTCAGGAAGCTTCTGACAGAAGTAACACAAATGACTATCCCTTCTTCCAATTTTATATAACAATGAGTTTAGGGCTATGGCATTATGAAAGATTTTGAAATAAAAGCACCTTAACCATGTTAACTGAGTTTCTATAGTGCGTTTAAAATGATTTTTGTGTCCAACAGACCAATCAACTTCATCTCTATCCAAATAGCCACTCTTCCCACTTATTACCAACCTAGGTCTGTAATGATCTTTGTTACGTAGTACATAATAAGCATAGTTCGACACTTTCAACTTCCAGCAACTCAAAAACAATCTTATCAAAAATATTCTCCTGAACATCTTGACGATCAATAAACCAATCTAGATATAAAGCATTCATCAGAGAATCATACTTGCGACGGTCAGTTATCGGGATATAAATTCTACAACCAAGACTTCAAAAGTTTCACCATATTACAACCCCAAACCTAACCAATAACTTAACTTAATCAAAACCAAATTTTCAACCTACAGCCTAGCCTTGCATCTTTGTCAGAGCAAAGGCGGATGTGTTGGTGCCGGTTGTGCACAAGCACCGACCGAGCAACTCACCCACCCTACACCATCAGGGCTACGATTGTAACCAGTCCACAGCCACATATTATACGTGATGCTCTAATGAACACTAAATATGAAACATTTGAAAGGTATACAAAAATTTTGAGTTTAAAATGTACTACCAATGGGAAGTGAATAATAATAATACAGTATCTCACATTAATTCAATCAAACGCCAGCTGAGGACTGACCAGACCGGAGAAAAAGAAGAATATCGAGTGACGAATCTTCCAGAGCGCCGCTTCACTCACCTTCTGCACAAATTCTGATGAAGGGGGAATCCCCAATCCGTTATGACGAAATTAGGTTCATGACCTTTTAACTTTGATCTGATAGTCTAGTTTCCAAACCTCTGCTGTTCCTTGCTGAATTAAAACATTGCCGCTTTCATCAATGAATGTTGAGAACGAGCTGTTATTTTTTCTTCCTAAAACACAATCTCTTACTTTCTCCTAAATATATATACTACCTGTTTTACAAATTAAGATGAAAAATGGTGATGATATACATATGACGTCAGAATTTTGAGAACAATACCATAACACTTAGGGTCTACTCATAATCAAATACTAAAAATGTGCGATTCTAATAGGTAAAATGTCATAATTACATGAAAGTGATAATTACAGTAATTTACAAAGAACATTTTCTTTTACGCACTACAACCATGACAACGTTAAATTTTCTTTTATATTCAAATTGTAGAAGTAATGTTTTTCTTGAGATGGATAAAACAGTAGTATGTTTTTTGTTGTTTTTTTTTAAACGAAAATGTCTCTCCCTTACGTCTTACGGTATAGTATCGAGAGGGGAGGGGTGAACTTTAGAAGCCTCTCGTGCAATAGGCCCAACACAAGTTACTTTGAAATCAATTTTAGGTTTCAGATGGCGAGAGGGGTGTACTCTTGCAAGGGCGTCAATCCGTTTTGTAGTGAGGGGGGGGGAGACACTGAAAAAAAAATACTGACAAGCAAAAAAAAAAAAAAAGCAAAAAACATTCAGGTGTCCAAGCATCTTTCGGGGGGGGGGGTTACCAGCGAAAAGGAGCAATTACGGGGAAAGAGGGCACCTAATCACATACATAAAACTACCTTTGCAGTTGCAAAGACTGCTCTTATTAATCATTTGCGAGTGAGCGAAGCGAGTGGGCAAAAAAGCTTATTTAACTTTGAATTCATTATTTCATTCCTGCTGAAAATACAGATTTGCATTCCGTGCAAAAGCGATAACTAAAAGAGGGAGAAAAAAAGGGGGAGCAAATCAGATGTAAAAGGGACATGTATCAGATATGAAGGAAGCGTATATAACGGAAAGGGAGATTGAAAAGGGGCACTTGTCATAATCCAAATCCAATCACTGGTGAAAAGGGACAGTAATCAGATTCGGGCACTTATCATAAGGAATGGCACTTACTTAGAAAGCAAAGGGGCACTAAATATAGTCAACTAAATTAAAAAAGGGGCACATTCCTGAATGAAAATGGGAAACGTATCAGAAAACAAATTGAGCACTTATAGCACTTATTGCCCCCGTGTCCATTGGCTCCGGCGCCCCTGTATGGAGACATACCTTATTAGCTTTTAGAAGAAGCCCGTCCCTTTTGCAGGCCTAATTCTGAAATTTCCCCGACTCTGTCATCATTTGAGAGAGGAAGGCTATATAATCTATCCCTGAAATTGACAACACATGAAATTCAGCTTTAAGAAAATAATCTTAATTCTGGTAAAAAGGTAGCCCGTCCTTTTTGCAAAATCTACGAAAATCCATACGTCTTGGAATGAGTTTAGGATATGCCCTTCCTATACTGTTTATTTAATCTTATGGGCATACCTTGCTTAAGTTCTTGATCTAAAATGAAAATCTGGCTACCAACCTTGAATAAGCAAGTTGGATCAGCTCGCCTACAGTACCGTAGATATGGTAAGTGTGGTGGCCGCGCGCGCGAGCTGCGCGGCTGAGTTAGCTAGCTCGCTAGCTAGCTGGCTGCACTACATATCTACCCTATTGGTCCCAAACCCCTAAAAATTGGGGGAACGTTTCCCAATGTCCCAAACCACATAGACGCCCATGGACATTTAAGGTTTCCTATTTTCCGGGACGTTTAGCCCTTCATCGACAGGAGAGAGAGAGAGAGAATGTGCATCATTCCTAGTAGCTGATTTCCTTCAAGTTACTACTTTAACCTTAATTGCCATTCAGTGGGTAACCTCCTCTTTAGGAAAGAGTTGCGGAAATGGGTACTCCCTGTTAACTCTGACTTCGCTGTTTTCCAGATATATTTCATCCCCATAGTTTCCTTTGAAAATCAAGGACCTACTTTCAAAATGGTTAAAATTGTCCCCATAATTGCCGCTGTAGATGACCATCCACTGAGAGCACAGCCTGAGTCCTAACCAGTATTAACTAAAGCCTCATCCCTCTTGTCCCAACTCATGAGTCATTTTTTAATGAAATGTTGGTCTTTGTTTATATCAACTAGTAAATTAATTTAGGGGTGTGGTGTTTGCGTGAGTAATGAACATTTGAACATTCTACTGTCAAAACTTATCGAGCGAGCGAACCGAGCGAGGACTCTTTTTTGATATACCTTCTGCTTCCACGTGCTTTATGTATGTCATTTATCTATTTCTTCCTAAATATTCCATTATTTTAACAACCATAGCAATAGGGGAGAAAACGGCGTCCCAGGGAGGATAGTACGGGACGCGGGAAACATAGTTACGATTAGAATGAGATACTCATGATACTATCCCATAAACCACGGGACGTCTGGTCACCCTAGGCTTACCGTGTTCCTACCCTCAAAAAATATAGCCTCACCGGGATCCGCAAGTAAAAAGAAAATAGTTGTTGATCTATAAAATGCCAGTTTCCGCCAATCAGAATCATGATTTAGATATTTTATGTTCTATCATAGTTGCCCACATAGTCATAGAGCGTATTAAACGACGAAATACAAGACTTCCAAAATTCTGGGGGACATGCCCTATTGTGTCCCCTTCCGTTATTTTTTTTTTTTTTTTTGGGGGGGGGGGCCTACGTGTCTCTCCCCCCCCCCCCCCATGGATTGACGTCCATGTACTCTTGGCTATCTCTATGAAGGGTTGTTATGCTTTCATTTCATGGGCAGAAACATGATTTGATAATGACCAAAGCAGCCTCACACCTTAAAATGTACAGAACTGCAGACTTAGATTATATTAATGTTAGCCATAAAGACAGAAAAAATATAATGGAAAAATTGCATAGTGATCAGGAAAATGACAAGGTCGCTTTAAGCCAATTTACACGAAATTCCAACCCTTCGAACAAAAATTGGCCTATGCGTCTGGAATTCAAAACGCACTAGATGAATCTTCGACCACGCGTGGTCGAACTTTATGCCTCCGTCATTACCAAATCAGAAATAAATGGCACTTCATGTTGATTTATTTTCATTTATACAATGACATCTTTGACCTTGACCTTTGAACTTGTGACCCCCAAATCTAATGAGAGCATTGCCCCTTTCCATATGCATACATGAGCCAAGTTTGTTGAACCGTCAAATGGTTACTGAGATATCACAAGAACGAACCATTTCTATGTACATAATGACCTCTATGACCTTTGACCTTTGACCTTGAGACCCCCAAATCTAATCACATCATTGTCCATCCCATATGCATACCTGTGCCAAGTTTGAGGTTGATCGGTCAAATGGTTATTGAGTTATGGTGAAAACGAACCATTTCTATGTACATAATGACCTCTATGACCTTTGACCTTTGACCTTGTGACCCCCAAACCTAATCAGATCATTGTCCCTTCCATGTGCATACATGAGCCAAGTTTGAAGACAATCTGTCAAATGTTTCTTTAGTTATCGCGAAAACGAGCCATTTTTACGTGT
>JAPZVO010000456.1:0-37908 GCA_029962745.1 Echinometra lucunter | reverse complement strand
ACACACACACACATTATATATTCTATTTTGCGAGCGAGCGAAGCAAGCGAGCCAAATACCATTTTTTTTATTTTGTCTTCAAAACACAGTTTAGACCTATAATTTTGTATATGATATATTTGGCCACCACTCCACCAAATAGAATATATCTCACTGGTCTGTGCTGTCTCAAACCATTCTGCTTCTAATGAAGAGCGAGCGAAGTGAGCAAGAAAAATTTGAAATCCTCCAAAATAACCACTTTGTCGTCAAAATACAGTTTAGCCTATAATTTCTTGAATGGTATATTAGGTCACCACTCTACCCAATAGGATATATCTCGCTTGTCCATGCTGTCTTTTTTAATACACTGTGTCAAGCAGACATTTATTTTGTTTTGATGTTGAAACAAGGAGAGAGAGAAATGATTTAGGCCTATGTTCACGATATTCCTATTTTAAAAGAAAAATATTTTCATATCTTGTGTTATAATGGAAATAAACCTGAACTTGAACCTGAACTTGAACTTGAACTTGAATTTGTCTCAAACCATTCTGTTTCTAAATATGAAGAGCGAGCGAAGCGAGCAAGAAAATTTTGAAATCTGTACTTACAAAAGTCTATATTATTTTTTGCCTTTCTGGTCCATTTCGGTATTTGTTGTTCGAACATACGTAAGTTGCTGGAGCATACGTCAAGTAGCTGACGTTAATGGCAGGGAAGGCCTTCCATACCAGGGTCCCGGGTCGTCAACTTTGCAGCCAAGTCGCAATGATCGCGTCCCATGCAGGTCGTCAACTTTGCGGCTCAGTCACAAAGTTCGTAGTTCGTGTCCGGTGGTCGCAGATTTTGCATTTACTATACCCATTCTTATCGCAGATTTCACGGGCTAACAAGTTACATTTTGTCCACGAATAACAGTATCATGAGCATCCTTCTAACTAACTACGAGTTTCGGCTCTTATTCCTGTTTTATTCACGCCTGATAAATGAGTAAAAGACAACTATTCCAATTATGCATTTTTCGTGGCTTTTATTTACCATTGACCACTGTCTTCTGTACAGGTACATGTATCATTTTATCATTTATCATTTTACCATGGCAGTACATAAATTTACGCAAGTATTGTAAATGTCTTACACAAAGATTTGGATAACCAATACCAATACACCAATACAGAACTAGTGCTGGAATCTATGTGAAGAATGAGGAAATCTGCACCCCATACATAAACCTTAAAATCAAAATATGTGAAATCCAAGTGTGTAGCCTGGGAAGGGTAAACCACGGCTAGAAGCCCCCTCCCGTAGACGAATGTCCCCCCTGATTGCCACGAGCCCCCCTTGCTAGCCGTGCAAGGATGCCCGATCAGACGGGGAAGTTTCTGATGCAACCCGGTGCACCACCCATTCCAACTCTCCATCAACGATTCCAGCAAAACATCTTAACAACCCCGGCCCCATCACTTCCCTCCGACTTCCGGCCTCCCCGCATGTAGAATCGAGCGAGGCTCCTGAAATCACATGTTTACCAATGCTAATATAACTCCTTACTAATATTGCAAGTGTGATAAGGCCCAAATTGATAAATTCCGCCTAGGTCACCAACCTGGCTTCGATACAAAATTTATTCTTATATCATGAAACAATTGCAATGTATAAACACGTCAACGTCATAGCATAAAATGTACCCATTGCACGTGTAGGCACCCCCCCCCCCCCCCCCCCCCCCCCCGAGGTCACACCATGACCTACCATCGAATGAGGCGAGGGCGCATACCCAATGGGACAAAATTCCCCTCACGGCCCATGACTGCGAAGTCACATCTACGTTTAAGAGTGGCTTCGCAGTCGTGGGCCGTGAGGTAATTTTCAGTGCAACCAAGCATTTTGCTCCACATCGGAGAATTATCGGGCTTACTTCAAACCATCTGGTGATCGCGGTAACCCGACCTTCGTGAAAACAGCCCACTTGATTTGCGAATGTCGGGTAAATCGGATGTTTTAAATTGATTTTAGCTCTTGTGGTCATTGACATAGACTAATCTTTAACGCGAACATTTGTGAAAAACCTACCTTCAAATGACGAAGTATCGGGTCAAAATCAATTTAAAACAATATTCTCGTTAAGAATTCTAAATTGCAGCGATGAAACGGGATGATGAAGAGCAAATACTATTGCCATTGAAACATTGTACATGCGTATTACGAAACCTCTAAATCCTTTTTAATCATTAATATTCATCTTTTTATGATGCACGTAAAGGATTTAATTCATTGTGATAATTAGGTTCCAATCTGTCGATTTAAATGGGGCAAAATGTATACCCAGGATCGTACATGCTGTTTGAAAACGGAATCACGCTTGCATTATCAAATACTGATATAAGGCCAGCTACTTATTTCTTTCAAATTGCTTTACAGACTTTAAGGAAATGCCCCGAAAATGCCAAATATATTTTTTCTTTACAACCACTAATAATCGGAGGGGGGGGGGGGGTGGTTATCACATGAGATGATACATACTTGGAAAGACTTACAGCTAAAGAATTATCAAGTGGTTACTGTTATCCCGAATGATATTATGTTATCATGTTTACCCCCCCCCCCCTTAAAAAAAAAAAAAATCACGATATAGGCCCATGACCCTTGGGATAATTAACTTTGAAATCTGATCCAAACCTAACACTTTTTTGTTGTTGTTGACAATTATCTCCTTCACAAACTCTCAAATTCTTACTCCATCATCTCCCATGCTCTCTCATCCCCTCTCCTCTCTCTCTCTCACGAACCTCTCAATATTCATCAATAATCTCCTCACCTGAATTGATTTTCATCTCTTTCTTCCTGTATCTGTCTGTCTCTCTTTCCATCTCTTTTGAACACATCCTCTCCTAATTCATGCACCCTGGCTGCTTCATTTTCACCCCCCCCCCCATATTGATTTCATTGATATATAAAACTATCCAATAAGAAAGGGCTTTAGTATTTTTTATAGTTGTGCATGGATGCATGTATTACAATTATCACATTCTTATAGAAATTGCAACGACTTACATGATCAATATCAAACAACATTTTCAGTCAAAATTACATATGGATTTGCTATGTAATGATTATTTTTTCTGCATGGTGATTACATGTTTATAAGTTCATTCTGATAAAAGGGAAACTAGATCAGCCTTCAATCATCGTTTACAAGTAAATATATTTCATATTAATCATAACAATTTTCTAATCTATACTTTGTTCAGAACTTGCGACAAAATGAAAGTAGACTATAGAGTTTTACATCACTATCATTTACATGCTAGTAATTTGAATTACAATGTACCAAGGCCAAATTGAATCCTTTTTCTACTTTAAAATAATACTTAGATACACTGCCCTCCAAAAGTTTGGGTACACCTGTAATCAGAAGTTATTTTCCACGATCACATACACTTTATTCATCATCAGGTTTATGACACTGCAAAAATTGGTATGAAATTGAAGAGTAGACATTAGCAATCAAGCTGACACCAGTTAAAGAATCATGGGGCGTTTCAGAAGGCAGTCATGCGTAAAAGAGACAACCTATTACCCAAATCATCATCTGCAGCTGAATGAGGAGGTCACTAGTTTGGTCAGTTTTATCAGTGTATATACCCCTTTGGCATTTAATAAAACATGACTCTTGTTGAATTGATAAATACATTCAAAGTTTAATAACTAATAGACAATAAACATTCCTTTTTTTAAAACACAAAACTAGTATTTTCATGTAAAAAAAAACATTCACATAAAGAGATCACAAGAATGCTCTTCTGTTTTCTGTTTCTTTCATGGAGATCAAATGTCCACAACTCACATAAGAGTTAAACAACATCCAAGAACATGGTGAAACACCTGTTTTGTCCTCCACCGTGCATAGACATTTCCAGGAAGCAGGGTTGATGGGTCATGTGACTTGTAAGAAACCTTTTCTCAAAGAATAGAACCAAAAGAAAAGGTTGGCTTGGGCGAAATAGCACAAAGGATGGTCTGTAGAGCAGTGGCAGAGAGCTCTTTGGTCAGATGATTCAAGTTTGATGCATTTGACAATAGGAGACGATTATGTTAGGTGCTGAAAGGGGGAAAGGATGTTAGCACAGGGCATCAAACCAACAACAACAACAACAAAACAACACGGTGGCGGAAGTGTTACGGCATGGGGTTGTTTCGGTGCAGATTCGTTTGGCAGTTTGCATAAAGTGAAGGGCATTCTTGCCCAGTGTAGCTACCACTGCATCCTAGAGCGGAAGGCCATTCCCTCAGGGAAACGTCTCATTGGGGTTCAGTTTTGTTTGCCAGCAGGCCAACGACCCAAAACATTCCTAAAGGCTGTGTAAGAACTACCTTGCAAAAAAGGAAACAAGAGGATCCTGAAAATCATGGATGGCCGTCTTAGTCCCAGGATCTCAACCCCATAGAAGTGTTATCGGAAGAGCTGGACAGGAAGGTACGAATGTCCTACAAGTGAACCTCATCTGTTGGAGGTTCTCCAAAAGGCATGGGAAGATGTCTTCACTGACTACCTTCACAAATTTACCAGCTGGATGCAGAGGGCGTGCCAAGCTGTAGTCGCTGCCAGGGGCGGGTTTACGAAAAGTCTCTTCGATTTGAAACATGCTTAATTAACTTGAAAAATAAAGAAATGTGTATCTCATGACATATTATGTTCATTTTGTTGTTCTTTTCCTTGTAAAAGTAACACAAAATGCAAGAATAAGCAATGATATTTTCAGTAAAAGGAACAGAAAACAGAAGAGAATTGTGATCCCATTATGTTGATATTTTTACATGAACATACTTGTTTTGTGTTTGAAGAAAGGAATGTTTATTGTCTGTAAATTCATCATCTGTTAATATATTCATCGATTAAACAAGGATCAGGTTTTATGGAATGCCAAAGGGGCATATATGCTGATACAACTGACCAAACTAGTGGATTTATCATATAGCTGCGGATGATGATTTGGGTAATAGTCGTCTTTTGTTACGCATGACTACCTCCTGAAATGCTCCATGATTCTTAATCTGGTGTCAACTTTTGTCCTAATGTCTACTCTTCAATTTGATACCAAATTTTTTCAGTACCATGAATCTGATGATGAAAAAAGTGTGAGTGAATGTGGAAAAATTAGTTCTGATTACAGGTGTACCCAAACTTTTGGAGGGCACTGTATGTAAATGAATATTCAACAGAGCACTTAGTCAGATTTCGTGCACAACTCAGATAGAACGAGCTATTACATATCCCTTTAGAAGTTGTGAATAAAATTCATTATAACACAACTGAAAACAGTGATTTTGTAACTTACGTACCCATCATTCAATCCAACTTACAGTGTACATAATATTGTATGAATTTTCAAATCCTCTAATGAAAGAATAATCTGCTGTAAGAGTTTCAAATAATCCACACACACACCTATGGGGGACCAGTTTCTAAAAATAAATACAATCACTTGTTCTGTAACTTTGTCCAATGACATTGTAAAACATTTTGTTGATAATCCAGAATTGTGGAATGTATATCAACACATTCGAATTGAATTGTGGAGCAATGAGTCATGTTATACGAAATGGCGACATTTATTAGAAAGCCCTCTCATCTTCATTTAGTTCAGGATTCATGTAACTCTACACCCAAATGAATCTAATTCCATACAGATTAGAGCTAAATTAAGGTTTGGGTGGTAGGCATATCTTTATGCAGCCCCCTCCCCTGAAAATCTTCAACCTTTTTCATTCAACATTTTCCACAAATTCTACCCAAAGTGTTCACTATATCATTCAATTTACAATCTCACCCACTTGGTTACTGATCACTCCCTTCCTTGCTTGTTCCTTCAAATAATTACATGATTTTGCACCTAACCCTCAACCCCAAGAAATTACCTATGTAACTTATGTAAAATGGTGGGTTAAGATATATATATTGAAGGATCTGTTGCAAATATTTGGTGGAATTTTGGAAAATTTTCAGAAAAAAACATGCAAGTCTAAAAATTGCTGAGTTGGGCTACTGCTCCCCTTGCCCCCTGCTGCACACAGGGCTATGACACCTCACTCAGTGAGAGACAGATCTCCAAAGGGGTCCAATGCACTGAAGAGATGAAGCTAAATTCTTTCAGTCTGTTAATGAAAACAAGATAAGATTGAAAGTTGACCTGAATTATGATAAATGCAAAGTACATGTACAAAGTATGAACAGTAGGAACACTACTAGTAATTTTGTAACTTTGCCGACCAAGGCTTACAAATTAGTTTAGTTCATTTTTTGTTCTGCTTTCAAAATACAATTGATATTCATACAACAAAAATACATAAGAATACACAGCTTAAAATTTGATGATTAAAAAAAAAAAAAAAACCTCGTAAATGATGTGAGAGGAAATCAGAAAACAAAACATAGATTCTGCTTGTCAGCAAAACTGAACAAGTAAAACTTAAGTATTAGGCTTTTAAACACTAACATTCCCTTAAAATCTTAATGCAAATGAAGAAATAAATATCTTAATGCAAGTGTATTTTTGTGAACAAGAAATGTTGGCAAGATATTTTGATCCTGGTGCCTATTCAAGGAAGGAAAATATTCATCAAGCTTGACTGATAACATTTGCAAAGGAAAAAAAAAAAGAAACCAGGTCCATGGAAGATGATTACTACCCCCCCCCCCCCCCCGCCTTATTTCCAAGTTGAGACAGTTATGAATTGGAATGTTAATTCGAGAATGAGTGTATTTGCAACCAAGGCCAATGGCCTTGTAAAAATGCTAAACCCTGGCTGAAATTTGACATGTTGATAGCAAGCTGACCAAATTCATGCAAGATTCACTTACCTTCCATAACTGAAGTTGTAACTGATTCATTCATTGCAGAAATTTTCTTCATTCTCAGTCAACAAGCAATCCTCCCCTACATCTCCAAAATTATTGATGTGGCTGCAGACATACATGCAGCCTCAAGTTTCAACCTAGGTATCTGATGAACAAAGTCAAAACAGATGAATGAATGGGGTGCTCAGAGCTATCTCTAAACAAGGAATTTTTTTTTTAGTCTATAGTCTCTATGTACAATCATGGAGTAGAAGCATGATTAACTCTTTGCAAGTTTCTGTCAACTATTGGCACAATCGTACAATTAAATTTAACAATCATTAATTTTCTCCTTTTATACCATTGTACCAGAAGAAATAAAACCCAGCTGTGTGCTTAAGTGATATCAGTTATCTGAAGAATAATGACCTGCATCAATACTGCTCTCAGGAAAGCAGATCGGAGTTCAAAGTAAATATCTAAAGAACAATTGTCATTATTATCCCCTCAGAATTAATTCAGCAGGCAAAGAGTTAAATCATACCCCCTCTCATCATGCTTGCTTATCAGTCTTCGGAATCTGAGCTAGACTGTAAGTTACATACAGTCACAGATGCCCCCCCCCCCCCAAAAAAAAGGCCGCCCCTATACTTTCGAGCCAAGGTCAGGCCCCGGCGAGCCGCCGCATCGCGGCGCAGCCTGCCTTGCTTCACGGCGCAGCCTTCCTTGCTTCACACAGCTACATCATGTAACTACGATAACCGATTCGTCAACACACAAACACACTGTAGCAATGGGCTATACGTTCAATCTCATATCACTGTAACTGATTTGCATTTCATTTACAGTCATCGGCAATCTGCCCGAAAGTCTGGGCAAGATGTTGCGTAGTGACAGGGTACTTAGCACAATGCAGCGGTAACATGAACTGCCGACGATGAAAAAAATTACAAAGTTCGCGAGTTTTTTTGCACATAATGTCATGACATACAAATCAGGACAGTTCTTTGAAAATGCAATTAACGCAGATTCGCCACAATGGTAGAACTTATGAAAAAAATGCATTTTTTGACAAATTAGCGAAATTTAAACTGTACTCACGTCTTAACTTGTCCTTAAAAAATCCTGACTTTGTGTGGATAGATTGTTAACTTTCATTCAAGCCGTTTTTGTCGTATTTATTTGTTCGCAAGGGGACGCGACTATCCGTATTTTGTTGTATTATTTTTATGAAGCGTCGGGTAAATTTCACTCTTTGAACCCAACCGTTCGTAGATTTAAGGTGCATATTTCTCAAATGGTAGACCCGACCTTTCGCAAATCAAGTGGGCTGTTTTCACGAAACGTCGGGTTACGCGATTACACGGCCCGACGCGATTACCCGATGGTTCGAAGTAAGCCGAATTATCGTGTATTTATCAAAAAATTGCATGAAACAAGACCACTGTATACTCTAAAACCACTGGATAAACAATGAATATTCGATAAATAAGTAGGTTCTTAGTACCATCGAGTTACCCTGTTACATCAAGAATGTCACTATCTGGTTAAAAACATAGGTAACCAACAAAAACCTTATTGTATGAAGAGCTGGGACAAATAATCTTTCTCAATTATATTAACTTCAAACTTGTTAATATGATGTATATCAAATATCGTTAAACTGATTTCCCATTGTACACTATATCTTCGATTGTTAAAACCTCCAGGCATTGCCTATATTCCACGTGCATCTAACCGCTTTCTAATCCATGAAATAACACCATTAACATACAAGTCACAACTTATTAATTGCACATCCAGAACCATTGGTACAAATACTTTTTGCTTGCAAAAACCTAATACATGCACTACATAGGCGGTGGTATGGGGGATGGTGGTGGGGATTTTTGATTGTCCCAATCCACACGTCTTGCTCCGATAAAAAAGCCATGAGAGAATGACTCAATTTCCATCTCCACGCGCGTCCAAAAGCGTATGTTTGCGCTCCGTGTGCAAGAGGGGCGCGCATTCGGAAACGCGCCACCAAAAAGCGCGCCTTTTCTAGAGGCACCAAATTCCTGCTGGAGATGTAAACGATTTTATTGTTTCGTCATAATAGTCTGCAACGACCAAAACAAAAGACAAACGTTATATCAGGCGTGTATAAATCTTTTTGAAATCGTTTTGCAACTCTTTAAAATTTATTAAATGAAAATACTATACCACTGCACCTTTTCAATTAGATTCCCATAATCTTATACATGTTATCCTGAACAAACTTTGCACACTTAGCGTCCAAAAATTTATAATTCCTAACAAATAAAATCAAAGAATTGCGTATTGACATTGATTTAACATATGGTTCAATGGTTCTGTTTATTCCATATCCAACAAAAACAAATCATAACATTTTTACAAGAAATTAAACATACGTTATTGTACAATAACATGTTCACTTCGAATCCATTTTGTTTACAAAACCATCGATAACAGGTTTCACGACATTTGCTCAAGCTTCTGAAAGTTATGTATGAGGTATAATGATTCATAGATAAGTAAAATGTATCCATTTCATTTATATGTTTCGGTATTCCAAGACATCACTATACATGATACGAAGGTCTAGGGACTAATATTAAACATGTTAAAAAACATAACTGTAGAAATGATAAATGCGCGGGATCCCTTTCGAAAAGTATACCAACCTTGCTAAAAATAGTTCCTTTCCAGAAGCATCACCAACCACAGGAGCAATACGGCTCAACTCAACCATGGTATGCATGGTTTTGTCATAGTGAAACCATATAAAACCACGGCATTGCCACAGCAAAGACCAATAAAATGAATAATGAAATAAATAAAATCCATGAATCTTTGATACATAGATTCCGAGAAAAGAAAAAGTGATGAATACAAGTGAAGACTATAGGAGGTTTTTAGAGAAACTTAGAGAGGGAAGCAGTACTGGGGGGGAAGCTGAACCCTCGTGTTCTTTCAGGGGTGTGTCATTTCACTGTGCAAAAATATTGCAGAGGATGTTTTTTTTTTTTTTTTTTTTTTTAGTTGATGGACGTATGCTGTACAATGGCAATATGTAGATCGTTCTGTAGATTGTTGGAAGGTTCTGCTATAGTTCTTCCATGCTTTATGCAACATTAAGAGAATTATTTTCACAAATGAATAATTCAGGAATTACTTTTTTCTTTTGTATTTGGAAGATTATAATTCACAATCTGTATGGATTCTTCACTGTGGAAGGAAGGAAAACAAGTGATTACTTACCTGTATTTTGAGAGAGATGAAATTCACTCATTTCATGAGATTCAGAACAACATTGTTTGATGGAAAACTAGATTCTTACCTTTGGAAGTAACGATGACACATTTCATATATTTGCATAAAATAACGATTTCCTTTAAATAATTAATGATTGATTGATTGATTTCTATATCAATATTGTGAAATACATACATATCCATATCCATTGCATCAATGTGATATTTATTTGATTGATTAAATTTTAAATGGTTTCATACAGAAAGAAAATGAGAAAATGTCTAAGAATGCACATGCACTGACGCTTACGAATAGGCATAACATAAATATTATTTAAGAGGGCTACAGTTAAGAAAACTTAGAAGCTCAGTATGCTTGCCCTTGATATGCTTGCAAGCCGAAAGTCATTAACTACTTGATGAATCTAAGGTGGATTACCTTACCGTGATCGGTCTTAACAATATTTACAATGTATATGTGCTTGATAACCTCACAATGCAGGTCATCTTTGTGTTAATGATTGTAAGAAAAAGTTTGCTCTTTGCAGTGAAAATGACTTTAAAAATTTATGATACTGCTTGAAATTGATCTTGGGTCTGAGTATATTTGCAATTATCGCTTGGAATTATAGGTAATCTCTAGAGACTGTAACTGAAAACCACATGATTTCCGTAAATCGAAACTAATAAATGAACATGTGTATGTAGCCAGAAAATCTTTTAAGAGAAATATGATCACATCGTCGGTAAGGAAGTGCAAATTAAAAACAGGGACTTGTTTGCAAAGTCTCACGAATGTTTTTTTTTTTTTTCAAAAAATGTATTATGTTTTGAAGTGATGACTCTTAAATCTTCGTCATTAGACTGTAAAAATTGATTTGATGTAATCGATGAAAAGGGCCTCGTATCAAAATTCATCCCGAAATTGTAGTCCTTTTATTTCACCAAGAACAGCTAAACCTAATTAGTATATTACCCTGATGAGTATATGAGTTTAGTCTATATGTTCAAACAATCTTTGTATCTAATCAACTACGTAATCTTTAATGTTATTCCGATTACAGGTCGAAGCTTCGAGGGTTATCCCGAACTAATACAAACTAACTATCCCAGAAAACTAGTCAGAACAACTATTTTGACTAGACCCACTGCCCACCTCCCCCAAATTTATTTTGGAAATAATGGCACGAGAGTAGCTTCATCATGGAGATACATGTAGTCTAATATTCAAAGAACTCTTTACAAAATTTCAAATAAGTTTCACTACATTATCACTTCAACTATGTTCTGTTCACAGTGCCTTGATGTCACTATGCCTGTATCGCTCGGCGACTGGCGTGTCAGGATCGGCACGTTCGTGCGACGGGAGAGGAAAGAATACGACTACAATTACTTTTTGAGAAAACTTTTGAACTTAATGAAAAGCACCAAGAAAGCAAAGCCGCACGAAAGCAACATTCCTGAGCGTAACAAGTCATCTCGAACTGGGTTTACAAATGATGCTAATAGTTTCGGAGATAACGCGACCCATCAGAATTCCTCTTCTGTGAATGCGAACACTTCGCAAAATGACCTTAATGCCTCTCAAATGCAATCAGGGCCTTCTTGTGGCAGTAATAATCCACCAGGGGAAGATACTTCCAAGGCTCGATCTACTGATAGCCAGAGATGTAATTCGGTCACAGTGGTACTCACTGAGAATACGTCTTCGTGTGACGTCGAAATCCCCGGTTATAACCCTACTCCTCACCTCTCCTGCGCAGATAACAGTGGTCAGCATGCAAACACTAAGAAGAACGACCGTACCTCTGTTAACACGTGCGATCAAACTCAAAGTAGCCGGCCACCTAAGACAGATCATGAGAGAGACTATCCACGATGCCTCACTTCACCTGCTTCGAGGGCAGAAGCTGCTAGCTACCCTTCAATCTCTGAGTACCAGGATAGCGAATCATTTCGTCCAAGCTTCGATCATGATGATATTGGGGATGATGATGAACTTGACTGTAGGGAAATTACACTCAAACTGACGTGCAGTACACAGCTAGCATCGCGTGCCAAAAACGACAGTCCTCCAGAAAGTGTTCCTTCGTCTTTTGGATCTCTTGCTAGTTATACATCTGCAAATGATGGTTCCTCGGGCTCTTGTGAAGGGTTTACATTATCGGAGGTTAGATCATAATAATGTTTATTGTTTTAACACTACTCTTAATAACTTTAATAATATCTTTGACATTTATTTCTGTTTACTTTTGCCCCTAAAGCCCAGGTAACAAGGCATATTTATCCGCATTCTTTAAAAGGTCATAAGGTATAGTTTATGTTATATCCCTCATGTATAGTTTTTTGCATTACGATTGTACACAGCATAAAAAGTGGATAGTTTTACTGCAGATATTTGAGAGCGGGAGGTCATCTACTATTAGGCATGGTATAGTACATTTCGGAATCCACGATCATCCCGCGAAGGCCGCGATCACCGATATTTCGGCCATCGATATCATTCTGGATTTCTTCAATTTTGCAGTGCTAGTATGCTACGCTGGTGCATGCATGTTGTGCAGCGCAGCGCAGCGCGTAGCCTAGTCCCATAGACTAATAACACCGTATAGACAGAAATGTAGCACCCGCGGATTTTCCTCGTTTGCATATATAACACTGCGTCACCATTCAGGCTTAGCGTATTTAAGCGTATTAAAATCTGACTTCCGGGGGGACATTTGAACGTTCCCGAAGCCCCCGATACCATTCCGATAGCCATAAAAATGGGAAATATCGATTCTTCCTCATGCATTATTCATTTTTGTATTTGCGCACTGCGATATTCTCAAATTTTGACTGGACCCTGCCTTATGAATATGGTAAATATTCAAATGAATAGATCGAGACGAAATATGACCTTTTTTCGTCACTTCCGCTACTTAGTTGGCTGTGATGACGTCACCCGCACAGAATGATCATTTTAAGGGGAGAAGTTTGTCGGTGAGTACAACTGTATTATGCTTGAATTTCTTAAATTGACTTATACTGAAAAGAAATCCGAACATTGTGAGTGATCTACTGGTATTTATTTACATTTTGAGAAGTTGCAAAGGTGTTTTGATGAATAAATTTTTGGGCAATCTACTCTCAAACTTTCAATACATTTTTCATCATCGTGAGCTTTAATTTCGGCTTGATTGCCACTAGAACCCTCTTGATCTTGACTGCTTGCCCGGAGTGTCGGGCGGGACGTCATCAGAAAATTCGTGCAGTACTCGTGGATCTTCCGAGTTCTTTTGTTGAATTATCCCCCCCCCCCCCTCCCCCTTCAGTCAGCATAACGATATTTCCTATTCACTGCTATTAGATGAAGAAATTTGGCTATTGTCTTGAAAATACTTAGACCTGGTTGAAGAGTAACAGTTATGCCTAATAATAGAGTTAGACTAACGACTTAGAACCGAAGATGTTTATTGTTGGCAATCAAATCCACGTCAAGTGAAGTGAGGAAAATGTCTAACGTTAGACCGAAGTGTTCTGTCTCTAACAGTCGTCGTTAGCCTCTTATTCTGGTGGGGTCAGCATTCCTCCATGCCGACCCTACCAGAATACGAGGCTAACAGAGCTACCAAGTCTCACGCATTGTGCGTGAGACTCATGCATTCAGGGTCCGTCTCACGATCTCACGCATGGCACCCATTTTTCTCACGCATCGGGACCCGACAGAAAAAAAAAAAAAAAAAAGTAGCATTATTCGCTAGATTATACGCACTGGCCGACCGCCTTCGCACGCCGTCTACCCTATAATAAGGAGCATAGCTCAAAAGATTAAGTGATAGTTGCAATTGAAGGTATTTTTACCTTTTGTCTTTCAAAATAAGTAAAAAATAGTCACTTAAGTATGCACCAGATCGCACCATTAAGAGCTAAAAATTGAAAAAGCTCCCTACCGTGGGAGGGGGGTGTCCCCCCCCCCCTCCCACACCCTCCCCCGCTCGGTCGCTTCGCTCCCTCGCTGAGACGCCGAGTCGTGAAAATCTCACTCATAAAATTTGGGGGAACTTGGCATCTCTGGGCTAAGTGTTAGAGACAGAACACTTTGGTCTAGTCTAACGCTAGCTGGCCTGGGCCTGGCTAACTGTTACTTGTTAGTGTTAGTGTTACTGGGAGTTAACTTGTTGCATTTCAAATTCAAGTTTAACATCAGTTGACATCTGAAGACTAGCAGTTAAATCTGATCCCCCTTTTTATTTTGGCAAATCTGTTATTGTTATTAGACCTGGTCCACTATCTAATTCAGATGTAGACATAGTCCAGACCTAAAACAGTTAGGGTAGATTTTAGATCTAACGTTAGTTAGTCTTAGCGAAGATCGCTGCTAATCTTTCCTACTAACTGTACATGTTAGTATTGTTAGTGAGTACTAACGTTACACAGATCGTATCTCGATGTAGCGTTAGTTGAGCAAGTCTGCGTCAAATTTTCACAAAATAATCACTACAGTTGTATCTCATTTCTTACTAATTTTCAATCACATCAGACAGTGAAAAATCTCGATTACGACTTCGATGTTCAGTGACAGCTGCTACCTTGTGTTCTTCATGCTTGACTCATACTCATAGAGTCATAAATTTTGTCTTTTTTCTTATTGCTAGCTTGATTTCTTTTTTCTTTTTTTCCACTGTAACTGTTACGTTGAGCACGTAACATACAGCACATAGTGACTGTACAAAAGTCTGTAGTGAGCGACAACAGCTTGTATAAATTTATTTCTAGCTAGAAATGTAACTTGAACTTATGTTTGGTTTTTTTTTTCTTTCTTTCTTTTCAGGATGGTGCCTTTCTTCTCCAATAAAATAGATTCTGTGGAGACATGTACAAATCCAGAGAGGAAAAAAGAACTTGTTGAAGTTTGGAGAGGTAGGCTGTATGAAAATTAAATTGGCTGTTTATAGGTCTAGATCTATGCCAATATTAATAAATATTAACAATGACGATGATATAGGACAGTAAAATAAAGGGCCAATATTAGTATAATAGTTGCCCTTGTTTGAACTTTGTGCTTTTGTCAAAGCAAAGTCTTTCAAGTATAAAGACTGGATCCTGTTTTTTTGAATAATAATAAAAATAGTAATGTTAATGATAATAATGAACAGCCTATAAAGCAATCTAGCAAAAAAAAAAAAAAAAAAAAAAAAAAAATTATTTCCCAGGCAGAAATATAGAAGAGATAACACAATACTCATGAATGCCCTGTGTCAAGTTCAATGTATTATCAAATACAATTTAACTTGGATTTGAAGGTTTTCAAGGATGTAATTCTCAATATCATTGAAAGATTATGCTGTGGAGGAGCTACTGTAGTTGAGAAGGCCCTTCCAGAAGACAAGTTTGTGAACAGAATTTTGGAACTCAATTCCCATATATATCTCAAAATGCAAGTCAATGAATTCCTTTAAAAAAATGCTGAAGCAGTTTCTTTCCAATAAATATGTATAGTTGATTTTCCGTTGTTCATTTATATTACATTCTGTTTATGTTTACATTTCTTTTTTAAACATTTTTTTGTTATGTTTCTATTTTCATTTGTGTATTAATTTCATTTTATGTTATGAATTTATACTAGGGAACTATGCTAAGACAAGGCCCAAGGGCTTTATTCATGTAGTTCCTTTTTTCATTTTCTAATTTTGTTTATCGCTTTCGCTGTATTTGTTTCTATTGTATTTTTTATGAGAATGAAATAAATGAAATTGAATGAATTGAATGAATTGTTTACATAGCTTGATTTTGCTATAATAAATACATGTTATGAATCTGTCTCTTACATACCTCACGTCTTACATATTTGTTAAATTTCGTTCTTTTTCATTTTTTTCATGCAACAGATATTCAGGAGTTCACACCTCTTTATCTTTATTGTGGATGGCAGATGGACAAGATCAAACTCTGCACATATCCTGAAGTTATTTGAATAGGTACATTTAGCAAAAAAGAGGGACAGTATCAAAAGCTCTTTACTTTAATTAGCCTGCCACATCCCTAGTTACTACCCACAGATCTATCATAAGGTTTAGTTTGTAATTGAGAATAGAGTGTTTTCTCTCAGATAAATTGGGACATTGTAGTGCCCCTAATGTTATCGCTGAAGTGCTCGCCAAGCTGATAGGTCTTTGATCCTTTTTAAATCTCCACCAAACTTTTGTTGTTTTGTGTATTTTGTTTATGTATTTGTGTTGATTGTATTCTCCCCCCCCCCCCCCCCCTGTTTTTTTAAGCTTTAACTGGAAGGTTCTATTTTTCAACACAGCTGTAAGTTCGCTCAATTGTAACAAATCACCTGTAGGGTACAAATTTGTAAAGCGGTTATTGATTTCGGTGCATGAAATGGGCCTTATGTGTATATAAAGAAAATTAAGTTAATCCTTGTTCTTGTTTTCACACCCTATATGCAAAACATTCTTTGCAACTGTGAATTCTTAGCTGATTATTGTTCCATCCATCAATTGGTTCAGAATATTGGATAAATATGTTGAGTAAAACCCTGATTTTATCAAGAAATGTATGATGTAGCCCTAGGTCATAATCTTTTAAACTCCCTAGAGTACAACATCTGTTCATCAGTTTAAAAAAATATATTTGCAAAAAAATTTCATGCATTAAAGATAATAGCCCACTTTTGCAAGTGGCACTCAATCTTGCTGTAAGCCACAGAAAAACAATCCTAAATAAAGTTTTAGATCCCAGTACATTCCGTTTAGGATCAAATAGGACATATTCAACACAAATTTTCTTTTATTTTATTTGCTTTGTAAACGCTTCTTCTGGACGCTTTAAGAGTACAACCATTCATTTTCACTTATTCTTTGGAGTATTGTAAATTTAGTGACATTCAGGGAAAATTTTTTTTTTTTTTTCCAGGGCTACTTTTTGAGCCCACCCGCCCGAATTTTCTACATTGTATTACAGTTTACATTGGACCTTATGAGAATTTCAGGGGCTCTTTTTTAGTTTTCCACGGCTCTTTTTGGCATTTCGGGGCGAATTCGCCCCGAGCCCCCGTGTATTTTTTTCCCTTGTAACATAACAGTTTTACACAAATATTTGCGATTTGAAATTGAAATTGGCTAGTTTCTCTTCCAATTCTGACAGTGTTGTGGAAATGTGGGATACTTCTAAAAGCTTCTAAAAGTATAAAATTAGAAACTGTACTACTTTCATGTTAATGAATTAGTCATAAAATGTATTTTTTATGCAAGAATTACATATAAACATGAAGGTAAAAGCAATCATAAGTTTGTGAGAATTAGTTATAACATTACCAAAAAGCTGATGTAATTAGGCCTATACTGGGCATAGATCTGTAATAGATTGCAGACTTGATCAGTTAACATGTAAACATGATAAATTCACCATTGACATAATGATGTTAATAAACTTAACTTAATCTTTTTTTTAAGCCCAGTAATCCACTTATTTTGTTGTTTTCTGTAAGTAAAAGGATAAAATAGTTTAGAAATTGTTGTGAAACAGAATAGAGAGTGACAGAGAAATATACATCTCAAAAGAAGAGATAGCAAGAGAGATGACGTGAGATCATGGAGATGGTAATAAAAATTTTGATATAAAAAGAAATGAAGGAGATAAAGATGTGACTTTGGGGAAAGAGGAAAGGAGAAAAGGATGGAGGGAGGGAAAGAGAGGGAGAGAGAGAGAGGGAGAGGGGGAGAGAGAATAGGAGAGAGAGAGAGTGAAGAAGCAGCCACCGGGGAAAACATCTGCCAATTATACCTTGTACACATTTGTTTTCTTTTTCTTTTTCTTTTCTTTTTTTTTTTTTTTGGGGGGGGGGTCTTCATTCTTTTACCCACTTTGTAAGGATTTCAGAGTAAAGGCAGATAATTAAGCACAACAACTCTTACTGATCAGCCGGTAAAACGACTAATGACTCGGGGGGGGGGGGGGGCTCTAACATTCCAATGTTTGTTTTTTTTTTCTTTAGAAAGCAGAATAATATTGATAATGCAGAAGAGGTATCTTCTTGGTTGAGGGCTCTGGTTGTAAACTGATCTGATCTCACATGATATTACATTTAATCAGGGCATAGCTAAGGGAGGCATTGGGGGGCCGCCCCCCCCCCCTTGATCGGCGAGCAAAATAAATAAATAAATGAAATTAGCAATGTGCCTCATCTCATGTAAGTTACCACCTAATACTAGAATTTTCATGCACGAATTTTTAAAAAATCCCCCTACTCTCCCGTCCTCGCCTTGCCCCCCCCCCCCCCCCCCCCCCCCCCCCCCCCCCCGCTGATTCCTGCTACGTCGGTAGCATACGTTTGCTGAATTGTGCAGCATCTGATCCAGTTTACTACCTTTTGATTACTGATACTTAAATATAATGTTGCTGTCCTAATTCTCCCTTTTCACTTTAATTTCACACCATCAAGAATTCCGAAGAGTCTGTCAAAATAAGTCAAATAATTTAAGCCAGGAATGACCGAGAGATCTTTTTTCCTCCAAGATATCGTTTCTCCCTAGCTAGTATATTTCTTCCTGTCTTTCGTTCTCTGATTTTTCTTCTTTCTCAGTCTTCCTCTAGCTCGTCACACACACATCTTCTCTCTCTTTTTTAAGTCCAGAGAAACCCTGATTATATCTAACATAATATGGAATGGTCAGTTCTTCCAAGGAGTTACCAGCAGCTCCTTACTTATTCTGAATATTACTCATAAAATTTCTAAGTTTGGTAGGCGATTATACCAGTGAATCGTCAGGAATGAAACGCTATGATGAAACCATCAACAACGTCACACTGCTTCTTCATTAATATTTGGCATATTAGTTGCATTATAATTAGATAATTGAAGGACTCTGATTCGCCGATTCTCTGCGTCGGAATAAATTTATACATGAATACATTAATATATATGAATAGATAATGCGAGTTGACCTCTACCTAATGCGCATGCTCAGCGCTGTACTGTGTTTGCGTTTCTTTTGCGTGGAAATCATATGTGGCCTCTGGGAGCATCTTACAAAATGAATTATTCATGGAGGCTTCGGGAAGCGTTCAAATCGTGTTCAAATGTCTCCGACAAAATGGCGGAGATTACGGGGCCTGCCTAGCCCAGCCCTAGCCGGCGCTGCCATGGCCAGGGCACCGCGAGCCGGCCGATGCGGCCGCGCAGCGCCGGGTAACTGTATTGCGCTTGTGTATGCGCGTCATTCTGACATCCCTTCTTTGAAGAATTTCAAAAAACATTTTAAGTCCCACCTTGTGAGTTTGCATGATTTTGATTGATTTTTTGTTCTTTGTATATGTACATTTTTCTCTCTGTTCACCTTTTGTGCATCTGATATATTTGCTTTTGATTTTTCGTACTTAGGGGTCAGCGACTTATAAGGCTAATAGCTCTTTTTGTTGACCCCAATTCCCATAAAATGTCTCTTATGTAAATGCGTTCTTTTAACCTCTTACCTAGTAATTGTTTAATGTTATCATTTCCATCTCTTGTTTATTTGTGATATTTCTGTATTTTTTATGGTGAATGAAATAAATGAATCTGAATCTGTAAATAAAACAAATATACAATGTCTTTCTTGGCTCTAGCAAACTATGAGCATTCAGAGGCATGAAGAGTAATTTTCCCTTGAGGCAAATTTATATCCAATTTACTATACCCTCGGCAAGCCTCGGGTATAGTAAATTGATATAAATTTGCTCTCGGGAAAGTTACTATTCATGCCTCTTCATTAGCTCATAGTATACAAATATACAATACCTTTCGAGGGTCTAGCAAAAAACTATGAGCTAATGAAGAGGCATGAATAGTAAATTGGATATAAATTTGCCTCGAGGGAAAGTTACTATTCATGCCTCTGAATGCTCATAGTTTGCTAGAGCCAAGAAAGACATTGTGTATTTGTTTATCCCTCATGAGCATCTCACTATGCAAAGAAAAATGAGAAGAGTGATATGGGTTTGTCTCTCTTGGATAGACCTAGAGATCTATCATCTAGGTCTAACGTTAGAGTCCAGGCCTAAGTTAGGCCTAGATCTAAATCTACTATTGATCATTCAGCAGCATATTCGATCTAACTTTAGACCTGTAAAATGAAAAGGGAAAATGCATTAAAATAGGTAGATGACTTACCAGATTAAAATTCCTTCTCCTTATTTAGTTTCCATAAAAATCAAATTTTATCCAAAGCAAGTCAAGTGAATTCCATAAAAAGTTTTTAAATGTCACAACTTCCAAGTAACACGAACACGAACAGCCTCAAACAAATCAAGTCTCAAAGTCAACACAAACGTATTTACATCTATAGTCATAGATGGCTCTTCTAGGTTTACTTGTTGAAAATATTGACCGTACAGCCATGGAAGTGATATTCTGGCTGTCGATTCTTCATGATGTTCATCGTATAGCAGGCTCTGGTACTGGTGCTCCCAGTCCCAGTAGTGACCGTGGTGGCGGTGGCCTGCCCTTGTGGATTGAATGGAAATGCATTGGGTATTTGATCAAAAACCCGCTCTAGCTGACTATCAGATAATGGTGGCACGTTTTCAGTCTCATGCTCAGCATTCATGTCATCAGTGACGGTAGAAGTAGATGTAGATGGTTGTTCCTCAACATTTGCACTGGCACTGGTCTTGGTCTTCAGGACTGTAGTACTAGGTCTACTAGATCTACTGGTACTAGTAGGATAGATTTTTGACAATGTTTCTGACATCTTCTTTTTCTTGGCTTCACTTGTGCGTGCGTAGTTCTTAATAGAACTTTCAGCTTTGTGACCAGACACCGTCATTATGTCTCGGGAAGGATGTCCTGCCTCGTCCAGAATTGAGATGCTAGTAGCTCGCAGGGAGTGATTTGTGTAGATTTTGCAGCCTGCTTCTTTGCAGATTCTCTTTAACATTGTCATATCATCCTTCGGAATGGCAGGGGGATGTTTCACAGCAGCTTTTCCTGTGGCTTTTAGATTTTTCACGACAGCTTTGAACGTTTTCCCACTTCTAGAAAACGATTCATCTTTGGTAATGTCCACATTTCTTGACTCCAAGAAGTGCCTTTGTAGAATAAATCGCAAAGCCTGCATTGTTTTTTTGCTGTAAAATTGACCGTTCTGGTTCCGAGCTCCAACGTAGAATTGGGATAGAAGAAGGTCCAGTGCAACGAACGTAGAGGGCGTCAACACTTTTCAGTGTTGCTATTAGGAAGGTTCACTTCATACGGGCAAGCAGTTGAAGTGCGCGCACATTTTTGGTAGTCATGCAAACAAAACCTTAAATCGATATAATACAATGACGGAGTAGTAGCGACATGAAAACAAAAAGAGGGATTGTGACAAGATTAAGATTTTTTGAATTATAAATAAAAATATATATTGAAGTCCTAAATTATGCAAAATAAAATTAAATATTTATTACCTTGAAAAATATGTTTCTAAAATCTATAATCGTTCAGTAATTAGTGACCACTGTTATCAGTGATTTTACCAGTGTGCTAAATTCATGACGTTTTTGCCAAGCTGATTTTGTGACCACACGCAATGCATTTCGGGATAGGGGTACCTCTCCCTCGCTGTGGGCGTACTACTGAAATTGAATAAAATCTGTGCGCTGATCCGTCAACATGCAATATCAATATGATGCGTCGTCTGCTAAGCTTTGTTTACGGTACGGTATAGCTAGCGCCTGCCCAGGTAAGGTACAGAGGGGGTAGACTAGCTCCCAGCAAGGAGGTAGGGTAATTCTCATTAAATAGGGAACATCACATCCAATGATGTTGATACCCCTCCCCCAACTTTGGAAACTTTTTTATTCACCCTTTCTCCCTCTCTTTATATTTTTTTCTCTCTTCCTCCCTCACTCTCCCCCACTCTTTCTATCACTCAGACTTTTTTTTTTCTTCTCTCTCCCATTTTTATCAAACCTCACTATCCCAGGTATTTAATATTCTCTCTCATCTTTTTTTTTCTTCTTTTGCATACTCTTACTCTCTCATATTCTGTTCCCAGGCTCTTTCGATTTACGATTCAATTCAGCCAAGTTACGCCCTAGAATAAAAGATAGACAGGTATGATTGTACATTCAAATTATAAAACTATTTTTTATTTATTGTGCTTTAAAAATCATCAAGGCTACGACTGTGCTTACCTATTGCGAGTTGAATTATTCACTGTCACTGATTTTATTAAACCCCAATTACTTGTACAATTTAAAAAATTAAACCAAATTTAATAACAGAAGAATAGGGTACAATAAAAAAGGAAGTATTTGATGTGAAATGGCAGTTTCTGTTTCGCTTTGTATGGGGAGCTCCCTTGGCTCAAATTGGTTATTTAGGTGTTATCAAGTCAGTTTCAAACCGATTTCAAACCAATTTCGGTAATAGAGGTTAAAATGGTCAGCTTGATAAGCTAACTGATGCATTGCCATTTCATTTCTCACAACTGACCACTATCTTTTTATGGGATCTAGTTATATTCATACATTTATATTTCAAAAGGTAAGAGAGAAAGATACATATAATACAGTGTATGTATAGTTAAGAAAAAAGTAAAGCTAATTTCTAGAGTTATTTAAAAAATTAGATAACTTTCTTTAAGACTGAAGAAATAATCACAATGATATAAGTATCATAATAGAGATAATTAATTCTAACTACTGTCTCACAAATTAAAATAGTTTGTACAAATGAAGTGAAGCAATGAATGAATTTCCCATCCAGTCCAACCCAAAGGAAGAACTGACCTACAACAAATCTGTTTTCCTAATCTGCTGTAAATTTTCATGGGAATCTGACATTTAATTTCAAAGTATAATTAGCTTGGAATTTCACACATTTTAAACTTATAAATCATTAAACCAATGGCCTTATCGTGAAATAAGTCACCTCTCTTCTCGCGTGTGCGCTCGCACTGTGTACAAAGTCTATGAGAGTGGAAAGAAGTCACCAGCACTGACGAGATAAACGGCAGTGAATGGGCTGGTGACTTACTTGTATAGTAAAATGGCAGGTCCATCCTTACATTTTTTAATGAATAAAATAAACAAAGAAATGGGAGCGTGCAACATCATTTGCTAACTCATTAGCATACTTATGAAACTTATTTATTCAAATCATTATGGTGAACTTTCCCTTTAAGTCTTCTTACTTTGTCAAGTCTAATAAATGAAAATTTTCATATTTTGCACAGTCAATAAAGTATATCCATCCACCTGCTCATATTAAATCAAATAAACATTAAACACAATGAGTGATGGTGAAACATCTTACATTTGCTGAATCTCTTACACATCTACATAAGAATATTGTACCCCAGAATAAGTATTACTTGAGTTATAAAGTATAATGTATATACAATTAACATCAAGAAGAAAAAGTAGGAAAGGTACGTCCTAATGCAAACCCTTAGTTTATTAAGAATGCACTTCTAAATTCAATACTACAGACATGTTAAAATGAAAAAAATATGATATCGTGCAATTAGGAGTATGGATGGAAGGTGATGGTCATCAGTAAATTATGGTTAATGTTTTAATCATTTACATGATTGGAAGCAATAAGTAAACATTAATGCTTAAACACATTTTTCTCTGATTATTCAATTTGCTTGAAAAGCAAGTAAGACTTGACCTAAAAGAAATAAAATCTACCAAGCATTTTTTGAACAGCATCTGGATCAGTATCAGCAGCTCTTTACATTTCGGACAAAGGCCGTGATGACATGATGTGCTTTGTTCTTTATAGGTGGTGAAGGGTGGCATGGCAGGTTGAGACGTGAGCAATTCTTTGAATGTCTAGGGGCTACAGGATTTTGATCAACAGAATCTTCTGAAAAGAAAAAAAGGGAAAAAATAATAACAAATATGTTTTTTGTTAAAGAAGTATAAAAATAGAAGTATTTTTGCAATAGCTCAAAACTAAAAGTGCAAAGATTTATAATTTTGTAAAATATATGAAAATGCAAACCTACATGGCTTAAACAATTAAGTGATTTTATGTTGAGGGGGGGGGGGGGATGTGAAAATTTTAAATCATACATGTACATGCAATATCCTTGTTTAAATGTAAATTTTTATAATTTTGATCCAATCATGCCAATGGCTAATTTTACTCAACTTTCACTCTCTGATTTTTTTATTTAAGTTCCTTAAAAAGAGGTTGGAGCACATAAAATCAAACTTGTGTGTGACTGTAGGCTATCAAACATTCACCATTGCGGGGGTCAAAAGCAAACAACAAATTGCCCTAAGCAAGATATAATTTTCTTAAATTTGCTAGATTATCTGATTCAGGGACTCTTCAACTCTTAATGTGCCACAGATTTGGGGATTCAGACTTGAAATTGAAATTTTTAATAATTCTTTTCCTCTCATGTATGAATTATCGAGCATACCAAAATGCAGGCCAATACACACAAAAGCTATTGAAGCTTTTCCGGCGGTAATGACTAGCCAATAGGAGTTTAAAAGCTGACGTGGTAGGACTTGATCTATTAACAAACATAAAACCTACCAAGCATTTTCTGCCCAGCATCTGGATCACTATCTTTAGCAGCTCTTTTATTTCAGAGATAGGCAACAATGTTCTCTGTTTAGATGGTGAAGATTGGCTGGGAGGTTGAGCCATGAGCAATTTGTTGATCTTGCCTGGGCATAGGGGCTACAGGAGTTTGATCTTCAACAGGCTCTAACTTTGTTACTGAAAAGAAAAAGAAATAACAAAGTCTTCAAAATTTTGAAAAACAAGACATAATTTCATGTTCAAACTATAAATTTCATGTGAATGGCATATAGAGGTTGACAAGTCATGCAAATTATTTGATTTTTTTTTTCAATTACCAATATCCATGACTTCAGATTTGTTTTCCAGATATCATGTGTTAACCCTACAAAAATGTCAAATGTAATTTTCATTTTCATTTCATATCACTACACACCACATCAAGATTTATAAAAAGGTATTTTACAATCAAACAATAAAATTGTACAAATTAGTTGGAGGATCCTTACAAGTATGACATAAGTCATAAATGGCTGGTCTCTCCTATCATAAAAGAAAAGGCAAAAAGAATGTAGTATGTCTGGCCTATAAAGTTATGGCTATGTTACTGCAGCAGCTCGAACGCGTAGCCCTAGCAGCGTTCCGGGGCTAAGTCTAGATCTACTCGAGACGAGTGTTGGTGTTGTTACCCAACCGGCTAACCCTAAAAGAAACTTTGAACATTTTTAGAGCGGGCATATTTCACGATACTGCTGACAGTTTTAATGAGTTATTGGATTTGATCACAAAGAAAATGCCTAACAATAAGATTGTTATTGTCTTGATTGACTAGACTTTTAAGTTTTAGCCCCAGAACGATCGGAAAACGAGCCGAAGTAAACTTCACACGCATGCGGGCTGCTGCAGGGGGCCGCAGGCACAGGCGCGGGTTGGCAAAAATTAAAGTTAGGAGGTTAAGCTTAGAATCTAGACAATAATTTGCATCCAGACAGTCAGTCCCTTATTCCCCTCAATTGCCAAATTTGATTAATTATCATTTCAAATAAGTAAATCTAATATTAAATTTCATAGTTCAAATCATACCTGGTCCAACTTTGTTCACTTTCACGGACTCCGACGATGCGGTCATTTTTCATCGCATGATCATTGATGATAGCCGACTCGACTCGCGGGCATAATCGTGTTTCAGGCCCCACTCAATTAATGCCTGGTGAGTGGGGCTGATGCCAACATTCATCATGATCGATTATCTCTTCTGACCTAACTTAGACCACAACAGCTAACTAGGACAGAAATACAGAAATAGAAGACGACGGACTTTCACATTTTGAAAAAAAGAATGTGTTAATCGATCATCACGTTTAGTCATCTTCTTTTAAAACTCTCTTATGTATACTCGTGTTAATGGCCCCACCAAATGCGATTCAAATATTATTAATACAGCAGCGGGGCTGATGAGCACAGTATATATACTCGTGTTTACGGCCCCACCAAACGGGATCCAAACGTGATTAACACAGCAGCGGGGCTGATGCCCATCAGCCGTGATAATCAATTCATAATCCCGTTTGGTGGGGCTGTAAACACGAGTATATATTAGGGAGTTGTCAATCCAGTAATGTTAAAAATGTGAAAATGTAAAAATGATTTTCATGATCGATCAACTATTGAACGAATAATCAAATGTAGGCCTGATACTTCGTGGGGGAATCAGCCCCACATTCAAACTATATTAGAGGTGGGGCCTGAAACACGATATTGCCGACTCGCGACATCGACAGTACATGGTACTATACAGCAGAGTGGATTTATTTCTGTGATCTATCAACCTCACAAATCTATTGTATCAAAAAGTAAGATTATAAAGGTATCACTATTTTAGCTTTTTTTCTTCCTTAAAATAAAAGAAAAGCATTAAAACATTATTTGCCATAAGATTTTATTTCAATTTTTTTTATTCAAAAGTGGTAAAATTTTCAAATAGAAAAAAAATAAACTCTACAATCTACTAAAAAACCTCTCTGAGAGAAAATCCGAGAAAATGATGGTCACAAAAAATAAGCGCAGTGAACCTTCCTTATAGCAACACTGAAAAGTGTTGACGCCCTCTACGTTCGTTGGTCCAGTGCTTCGTTATCCACAAGTTCATCATCAACATCGGGTTTTATTACTTTACAGAAATCCCGAAAGACAGATAATCCACATCTGATCTGCTTCTTTGTGTTCTCACTGTCGTGTCCTTCATTAAATTCCAACAATTCTTCCACATTTAAAAGGTGGAAACGAGGGTACTCACCACGGTCACTACCGGTACTGGAACTGGAAGCAGCCATTTTGCCGAGTGTGTATAATATAAGCTAGCTAGCTATAGCTGCGCTGCGCTGCGCTGCGCGCACGAACTACAAAAATTAAGAAATTTAGATATCGATTGCAGAAGCGTTGATCGCGGGATGATCGTGGATTCCGAAAAGTACTATACCATGCCTAATAGTAGGTGACCTCCCGCTCTCAAGATCTACAGTAAAACTTTCCACTTTTTATGCTCTGTACAATCGTAATGCAAAAAACTATACATGAGGGATATAATTTTTGCTAGACCCTCGAAAGCTATTGTATATTTGTATACTATACACCAAACAAACGCATACTTCTTTTTAATCATTGTTTATCCCTTATTATACTTAGGTGAAACATGAATGCCAAATTGTGATTCCGACAACCGCAGAGTCAGGAAAGATTATAGAACAAATTGATGCAGTGGAAGACAATCATTGTCCAGATGTGAACAACATCCTTCTGCTGAGAGCTGGTGACGTAGAACAGAACCCCGGTCCCAACGAGACGTAAGTGCAACAATGTTACCATTGTAATCATGACGTCATCGTAATTGTGTGGTGACCACACACTGATGATTTAGATTGGTCCTCTTGTTTGTGATATGATATTTTAAGATCATTAATACATGAAATACTGTTGTTTTTCAAGGTGAAATGACTGTAAAGTCTTAAAAATATGACTCTATAGGCAAAAAATATATATTTTGAAAACCCAGAAAACAAATAGGAAAGAAAATAGTCAATGGAGGAGGGTTACTTTCGACAAGAGATAGGTCATCATCTTACGACTGAACACAAAATACACGTTAATAAGTATGCCAAACAATGTAAACTGATTTGAAGTCTAATGTATTTCTTTTTCATATTCTATAGACTGGGAAATCTGACCGAGTTGGAACTGTACCTCTTTGCTGATTGCATTGATCCATCAGATTTCAGGAGGGTTGGACTAGTGTTGGGATTCTCCGAGGCTCAACTAAGTCGGTTCGAGAAAGACCAGGCGAACACCATGCAAGCTACTTACCAAATGCTTTATGAGTGGCGGAAAACAGTACATGATAGCGAGGCAAGGAATGTATTGATCAACAAGCTGGAACAGATTCGGCTTATAAAGCTCGCTGATAGTTTGCGCAGAGGTATATTAACTTAGATATTTTATATTAACTTAAATGTAAATATTTGATTGGCTGAGAAGTCAGCATAAAAATGAACCAGGAAAATATTTCAAATTAATAATAACTGAAGGGGCGTTTACATTTGGTGACTCCTGACACCTGACATACTTCTTCTGACACACTGTTTTTTTCATTCACTTTTGTACCCGGGGCTTTTGCATGAGACAGTTTCTGTGGTTGGGCCTTTATCACACTGCAAAAACGCCGGTGTTAAATGTGCAGCACCAAGCTGGTGTTAAGCATGTGGTGTTACTCTCAGTGTTAGATTAACACCAGAGGGTGTTAAATGTTCAACACCGAGCTGGTGTTAAGCATTGTGGTGTTATTTTTAATGTAAGATTAACACCAGTGGGTGTCACTATAGGGCGGAAGTCAACACCAAATTTGGTGTCGGGTATTTTGGTGTAAATTTGGTGTAAAATAACACCAAACGGGTGTCATTTCCGTAGAAGTTGTCAGACCGGTTATCGATTAACACCTGAACGGGTGTTAGAAAAGTCAAAATTGGGCATGCGCAAAAAATCCAGCTTCATGATTGGTTGAAAGTTGGAGCGGCCGCCGCAATCCGCCATTTTCCTGCCGCGCTTAAAATCTGCGATCATAACTGCTTGAGATAAAGAATCTTCATTAAATCCATCCAATCCAGAGAGATCGTCATGATTGTTCGTGTCGTTGTTGGAGGAATAAAAAAATTGTTTCCTTTAGTGGGAGCTATGAGGAATTTGAAAGAGATGGTAAGCCATTTTTGTGATTATTGATAATAGAAAAAAGGCAGTTAATGTCAGCTAGTGCAGACGTGCATGTACTGCAGTGCTAGTGGACCAATGCGCGTGTACGTGTGTACACGGCATTGTTGTGTGTAGCTAGATCTGTGTACTCTTCGACCCTAACTTAAGCAATTTAATTTAAAAAGAGTGGGGCTAGACATATTTATATTATTTCTGTGATTGTTCATGTTATTCCTAATATTCTAAAGAGTAAGTATATACCGAAAATATCGTGAAAATTTTAACAAAAACATTGTGTTTTAGAAAGAGAAAGCCGTGTCATTCCAAGTCCAACATTGGAAAAATGAATGTGTAGGTCTAGTACTTGTACCCCCTAGCTGTCTGCGAACATGCATCGGAGTTTGTAGCGTTTTGTGAAGGACATTTGAGCCTTCCAAATTAAATGGTAGAAAGACCTTTTCTCAGTATATTAGCTCGCTTTGCAGCAGTATAGATTACTGAATCATGACTGTATATACATATAGCCTAGATCTAGAATAGGTCTAGATCTACATGTAGACTACAGTATTCTCTGTATGAAACTGACAAAATCACAAATGATGAGACTAACTACTACTAGTGCCTAGAGATCTAGTTCATTTGTTCTCACTGAATCGCGCATGTGCTTTGAGTTTGATTCGCAGACAGACAAGGCCAAGGTCAGGGGCCCAACGAGTCAGTAAGTTACGTTAGGGCCAGGCGCTTCGCAGACATGCCATGCCGTTCTTAAGTTATAATTAGACTCGTATGGTGGGGGAGGGGGGGAGCATTCCTGGGTACTTCCTCAGTAAAATGGGCCTGCAGACATCAGTACGTGGGACTGGTGCCTATTTTGTTAAATAAAACCAGTGCAAATTTTCTTCCAGTTTTTGCATTGCCAATAAAGGGCTTATCCAAAGCACACTTGCAATACTGATTGAATTCAAATATACATGATCTTGTGTTTTATTTTCATGATTCTGACCCCATGTTAGTTGCTGCCGGAGTCAGAAGAACCTTGCTAACATGCTGCCCTCTCAAGGCATTTTATGTAGAATCTACACACAAATTGAATTGGGCAAATTTTGTTGAGTTAGCAAAATCATAATACACTTTTTTTTTTTGAGTCAGATTGTTTTATGCATCTAGAATTTATGTATGGCTTATATATTGTGATTGTGTTGCATAGACATATTAATTAAGGTTGTTGTTCAGAGTCCAGCAGGAACTAACAGCTAGGGGTCGGAATCATGAAAATAAAATACAAGATCATACTTTTAGTTTTAATTCAATCAGTATTGCAAGTGTGTTTTGGATAAGCCCTTTATTGGCAATGCAAAATTTCGAAGAAAATTTGCACTGGTTTTATTTAATAAAATAATAGGCACCAGTCCCACCTACTGTTGTCTGCCCATTTTACTGAGGAAGTTCCCAGGAGTGGATGTAGGCCTATAGTAATATAGGCTCCTAAATCTTCCCATTCAACTCCGCAGCTTTTTTCCCTCTTGCTTCAGGGAGCTGTACTTTTCCATCAAATTTGACAAAGCACACAACTGGAACTGGATTGCATCAATTTAGGTCGCATTATGTTAAACCTTATTTTGTTTTCTTGCAAGTTTTTGAAATCCATTATTAACAATGCACTGGAATATTGATTATAAGGATAACTGTTACTTCCTCGAAAGAGTCGAATTAAACATGGAGTAGGAGACCAAGTATGAATAACTCCTGTTGGAATCTATGGAAAATGTGTGCACAATAGTCTCCAACAGGTGATTCTTAATGGTAAAGTTTAATGATTTTGCACGATCTCATCGGCGGATCAGTGCAATGCAGTTTGAATGCGCACTGTTCACAATGTGCGTATCTAGCATAGAGTGCACAATTAGTAAGCATTAGGTCTATTTGATTTGCAGTATAAAGTTACTATAGTTCAGAAAAATCTTGTTAAATTGATCTTGCCTGTCCCCATTCTCAAATGTAAAATAATGTAGAAATAGCGAACTATATACTTGGTGCATGCGTACACTTGCGTGTTAAACTTTACCTCAAAAAAGTGGATCTCATCCTCCTGTCCTTTCAAAACAATTAATGCTAAAATCTGATTACTTTTGAAATGCAGTGCGGACCAAATTTGGTGTGTCAGAGTCATCAAAATTGACATTTGTTGGTTGTGCTGACGGGGCACAAGTGGAGAGTGATGTATTCAAGGAAGTTCTGGAAGATGGAGTGACTGCACTTACTGGTCTGGTAGACGATGAGAGGCTGGGTAAGATTAAGAAATCAGCTATTATTTCATTAATTAATATTATGTTGTGTTATCCTTTTATCCCCTTGTAGTACTTTGGACTGGCATTTAAATACACAGTCTTAATTTTTGTGCCTCCGCCCACCACAGGTGGTGCCGGATATTTTTGGGTTGTCTATCTGTCCCATTTTCGTTCTCATGATAACTAAAGAACCATTTGACGGATCAACTTCAAAATTGGCTAATGTAGGGGAGTGCAGGGTTAATAGTTGGAAGGTGAGGTTATTTGAAAAATTGAAATTTTCTCTTACAGCTAACAATAATTTTACAAAACACTACAATCGGGAGGTAGAGTAAACCACCCGTAGTTCGGACAGTGCCATGGTTCTGACAGATGGGATTTAAGTACATTTTGCATTGATACTCAAACTCAGCATTAATGTTACATACACTTCAGCTTATGAGGTCTTAGTAGTAATCAATGCTGGGTGAAAGTCTCGATGCAAAATGTGTTTAAATCCCGTCTGTCCGAACCATGGCACTGTCCGAACCACGGGTGGTTTACCCTAGGTAATAACAATACCCATACAGCATATTATTTGCAGTCTTACTAGACCATCACTGCTGGAATGAGAGAACTTTGTTTTTTTACTTTTTGAGTGAATTTTAATTTTGATATTAAAAAAAGTTTGATTATTCAACTGCTTAATTAAAGAGAGATTACAAGGTCTACTTTCTGATTATCTTACACTTCATTGCTGGGCTACAATATAAGGCTAAACAGATTTGTTATTGATGTTCCTGCTTTTTGTAGTAAGTTGATTTATCTCACATAGGCCTTAGGGGTTAGTTGGAAAGTGGTGACTGGGGTTAGGTGGAAAACTGTACAATTAAGTCCCACATACTGATATTTGTGTTGGGTGACCCTCATTAATAACGGAGCAATTTGCATATGACTTTGCACAAAACAGCTACTCTTCCCAGTCTAAATATTGAAATGCACATGAATGGCATTGTTTTACAATTTAAGACTTAGAACTCTTAAGGGTATGTACAAATCCATGGAAGTCACGCAGCATGCCTAATTTTTAGTTTTTAACGGTGCCTAAATTGTTTGAAATTTGTCATCTTCCTGGCACCAAATGAGGATTTATGTGAATATTTCAGCCATATACATGTCAATGTATCGTTTTTCCAACTAACCCCGTCTATTTTCCAACTAACCCCACAGGTGGGGTTAGTTGGAAAATGTGATATGGTCATGACTCATGTTCATGGTGGATTTCTGAAATAACCGAAATTTTTGAAGGTGGAACTAGTACTGTAAACGTGGAAATATTTGTGGTACATTAATTTCCGCGGATTTCGTGTTACCTCCAGCAAGCACGAATTCTAAAACCTGAAAAACATTTTCTTCAAGTCTGTTTTGAATTTCATGCTATAATTCAATAACTTGAGGACAATATAGCGATTTCTATGCTTGAAAATGTCAGTTTAATTCATGTCATTTTTTGCACTGGATAAAACATATCAGTGTGTACTCGTGCAGCACAAATTTTAAACCCGCGAACATGTTTTTGACCCGCTCAGCGCGAAAATTTAATCGTGAGAAAATAAAAGCGTTTACAGTAACAAACATAGATGTCAACCCTTTCACTGGTATATGATTTGTTTCTGAAGTTTAACCTATTTGTGTTTTATACACATATTTCTAAAAAAAAAAAACACCTTCCAACTAACCCCCCTTTCCCCTATGCATATTGATGTGGTGATCTGATTAAATGTTTGGATCAAGACTCAAGAGGTTAAGCCTATATTAAAGGGCATCATATAACAATATCTTCATTTAAAAAATGTGAGCTACATTACTAGTATTCTTCATGCTACCAGTGTCTATAATAAGGTCAATCAAGTAATTTTAGAATTGGTATGTAGGTTTTGGTACAGTGTAATATAATTTATACAGAAATATTTCACTCCTAACACTCGACGGTCTGTCGCCCCATTGAAATAATGAGCATGCTGGCTCGAGGTCTACAGTGGGGAACTTATGGCTGGTGCACACAATCTCTTTGTCAATTACCATAGATAGCACTTGTTAACATTGTCAAGGGTGAAAGCAAACTTTAAAATTTCATCTTTTAATCTGCATGTGAGATGTATATTTGAAACTGAAGTATGTAGTTAGCTTATTATTGCATGTTTAAGTCTCAAGATCTGCATGTATTTTAAAGGGATAGTGCAGTAGTGGATCCGAGATCAAAATTTTCTCCAAACCTCATTTTAATAGTAGATTTTAGTGATAAACTGCTAAAAAAACATTTGAAACTATTTGGTAACTTAATTTTTTCCTTCTAAGCGATGTATGGGCCAAAACTGATCAAATATTTTCGTAATCGATTATCTATGATCGATTCAATGACAATCTTTTTCACAGTATAAAAAAGATATCTGCTGTTTAATGGCATGATTGATAATATATATTGACACGAAAGTAGTATTGAAATCAATCTAGATCTAGGATAACTAAATATGCGTAAATAGTGCAAATTTTCTCTAAAATGGGTCATTCGAATTCGAGTAAAAAACGACGGCCGCGTCTTTTACTCGATTAATATATTTATTGATTTTTCTGCCATTTCTGAATGGATTTTCCTCAAACAAAGATTAATTTCATTTGTAAGTTATCATTATGCATCAATATTCGTAGTGGTTTCCATTCCAACTGCTGAAATAATTTTCTTCCTGAAGCGCCCTCTCACCCACTACTGAACTTCCCCTTTAACACTCTGCACACTTGTCGTAATTTTATTTCTCATATAGCAATCAAGATGACTGCAGTGAGTACAGAAGTTGTACAAATACCAAGTGGAGCTAGTGATGACCCTGGACCTGTGGCAGTGCAAAGGAGGGCTACAAATAATGCAGAGGTACGTACATGTATGTCCACTTTGATCTCATGACTTAAAGCCGGGGTTCTCAACAGGCGGCCCGCGGGCCAGATCCGGCCCGCGAAATTTTTTTTTTTTTTAAATTAATAAAAAATGACTTCTTGTGGCTTGATTTTTCAGTGTTAATGTCCTTAAAACCATTGAGCTTCGGGGGGCTTCGCCCCCTCGACCCCCATCCCATCAGGGGCCCTAAGGCGGGCCCCTGGACCCCACCCATTTTTACGCTTCGCTCTATTAGTCCATTTGGCCTGCGCATTATTTTTAAATTACAGTCTGGCCCACACTACAAAACTGTTGAGAACCCCTAACTTAAAGTCTTAAATCTATAAGAAGAGGACGGTCCTGCCTGTGAGTGTGTCAGTCCAGTGGTGCGGATTCTGCTTTGAAAGAAATTTCATGAGACAATTAACCCATTCGTGACAGAGGTCCACATTTTGTGGTTTGGCCTAACATCTTTTGATGCAAAGCCCTAAAAATCATACCAAATACATGAACAGAAAGAGCAAAAAATTCTACACAAACTGTGCCCATTTTGGTTGCGTCAATATTCATTGTTTGATGCTGAAATTTTTTTTAAAGGGAAATAAGCATTAAAATCTTTAAATTGGCAATGTGATAAAAAGTTTAAAATCACTGTTTTCCCCTGCAAATTGGCAACTTTTTGACTTCTCATCATAATTTCTGTCAATTTATATTCATTTCAGATACATGGCATTTTATGAGAAAAATGTAGCAATAAAATAAAAATGTTGGTGTTGCCAATTTGAAGAATAAAAGCTGATCAAATTAGGCTTTAAATAATTCCTGTCACGAATGGGTTAAGGACACAATTACTAACCAAACTAACATCTAAATTTAATTGTGTGGTTTATGCTTACATTGATTAAGGGAACTCAAGAAAACTAATCTTACTAGATACAAACTGTGATTTACTACATTTTTCATATACTCGTTTGCACTTTAGCATGACTTTAAGTCACACTTTAATAAGTCTTCGTGAAACATCCCCCTGATTGAAACCAAACTCCATATTACGTCAATTAAGTTTCGCATAAACAGCTCAAAAGACAAATACATTTGCAAGTCAGAGATCTTTTCAAGTCCTCTTTTCTTCAATTTGGTACTGTTCTACAATTGGATTTAAAGTGATTGTTTAACATGGTTTCCAGTTTAAAAAAATCTGAGATACCTGGTCCTACATGTTATTAGTAGATCTCATATTAGTGTAAAAACTAAGCCCTAAAAAAAATTGTGGTTCAAAACGATCGTTTAGTGCTGAAAAAAAGGGAAAATGTAATGACCGGTTTTACCATGCTAACTTTTCCCCATTGACTACAGTGTTGGAGTAAACCATCCCCCTGACGGTTTAGTTCATAGATATCTTCATAGTAAAGGCATAGTTTTCCAAACTTTTGCATTCTTTGGTGTTTATTCATCCATTTGAACATTATTATACAGCTTAGATGTTACATTTCTACAATTTTTTATATCACTCCACCACAATGTTAAACAATGACTTTAATCCAATTAAAACTTTTTCCCCAGATGGTGAATGACATTCTAACTACATCACCAGGTGGGGCAGCAGTCCTAGCAGAGTATGACAGAGACAAGAAATTGACTGAAACCACCAGAAAAATACTAGTGAACCTGCTCGTAGCACATATGAAGGAAAAGCATGGGTAAGTTAAGGTCCAAACTTCAATTAAAATTTTAATAGAACTTTTTAGCCTGTCATCATGCACACCTACAATTAAATTTATCTAATTGGTGATTTTTTTAAAAAATAGAATCATAATACCAATGATCGTGAAATTGTCTTAATCCCAAATCCATGAAAATATAAAAATTTACATTGTTATGTTGCATAGATCTGCTTTTATTTATTTTTTGCTGCTCAGGTTGGTGCAAGCTTAGAGCTCTTCCTAGAATCCACAATGAACCAGCAGTGGCAGCCATTCCTCCTCGTCAAGGGGGTGAGAAAAAGTGACCCTACACAAATCTTCGTCATTGTGGACCATAGAGCGATCCCATGTGAACCCAACATCATCCAGGCATTTGATGTGCTTTTCAAGCTTCACTATATCTTCGGGCTGATGTATGTCAAGCCCCTGCATAGTTTCTTCACGTTCATCCAAACATCCATCTATGGAATTGACAAGGCAACAACACATAAAAACCCCGAAAATGAGGGAGATGAGAGCTCTATTAATGTCTGAGTAAAAAGTTACAAATAACAATGAATTTCTACATATGCCACAGAAAAGTAAGAACTATAAATAGTTTATTCTCTCACTTACGGCAAACACATGGATTGTGTGATTCAGCTGGACAAATATACAGGTGCGGGCAAGGGGTTTGTGCCCAAACGTTTTCATCATTTAGTGGATATAGATGACATTTGAAGTTACGTCATAGCGAAGTAACATGTAATTTTGAGCATGAATTACCTGAACTACCTGAAAGACCGCTACCTGTGGAGGATAATGAGTTTGATGATACTGAAGTTGATGATATGGATCAACCTGATGCAGGAGAAGAGGGTCCAGAATCATCCATTCTCTCTCCTCAGGAGATTGAAGAACATTCTTCTGCATTTGTTTCAAAATTGTGTAGTAAGCCAAACATGTCAGAAGCACATGTTAATGACATTCTAGACTCTGCTAATGATTTCATAGAAAATATTGTTAGTAGTGCTTCAGCAGCTGTTTCAGCAGCATTTGAAATTAATGAACTTCCACCTGACTCGTTAGCTTCACAAGAAATCCAGGCACATTTAAGGACTCTTCAAACTCCATTTGAAAATCTCAAATCAGATTACCACAGAATGAAGTACATATGCAGAAAAGGAATGGTTAAACCTTATGAAATAGCACTGGGTAATAGATATGAAAATCGGCTAAACAGAGAAACCAATCAAGTTGAAGAGGTAGCTGTTAGTGATACTTTCACTTATGTACCTATACTGGAAACTTTAGAGTCTCTGGTAAAACATCCTGATGTGCTGCACCATGTTACACATAGTCATAAAAGTGATGATGGTATAATCAGAGATTTTTGTGATGGTGAACTTTATGGTGAAATCGATCTTTTTAAGGAAGATCCAAACGCCTTACAACTACATTTCTTTACGATGACTTTGTTACCGTCAATCCCCTTGGATCTAAAACAATTCACAAGCTGGGTGCATTTTATTTTGTTCTTAAAAATTTGCTGCCGAAATTCAATTCATCTCTTCACAAAGTGCAATTAAGCTTTTGGGTATATGTTAAAAAAACAGCCACATGCAAAAAGATAGATATGAGCATACACATGTCAAGCTTAAAGCACAAGGATAGTTTTGGTAAATATGAAAACCTTTCAATAATATTTTCCCCACCAATTCTAGTATTTGATGACGATTATGAAGGCAAGTCATCGAGCAATAATGATTTGCTCTGAGTCTCTCTTATTCTTTTTTAATAGTATACACGTTATCCACTATACTTCGCAAGGTGTAATTATTATCAAATTGTTAATCTAACTTCGGTTCAAAGCGTGAAAGCTGTTCAAAAACACTTTGGATAATTTCTTAACAAATATAGAGCAACAAATTTTTCCTTACCAAAACTATCTTTGTGCTTTAAAGGCAAAAATTAACATTTTTGAAGTTTAAAAATCTGAGATGCATCTTTCAAGCTATAATATTAAGGTGTGTTTGTAGGTCATCAATTGAACCTTTGGACAGAAAGAACCCTTTCATTTCTGGAGTTCTAACTTTTGTACCAGATATCACAATTTGGTGTGTCTATTCTGAAATTGTGGATTTATTGAATACCAACTTGTACTCATTTTGCCCTTTTCAGTACATTGTATATATGCAACCTGTTTTCTTCTGC